>JBBPBX010037723.1:18362-30772 GCA_038048925.1 Garcialebias charrua | reverse complement strand
GAGGGCAAAATTATCGACAACTACGAAAATTATCGTACACCTGGCAAACACTGAGCCTGAGTATAATGGAGACCCCTGATGGACGAAAAAAGGTACTGCAGACAGGAGCGTAATAATTTCTAGAAAAACCAAAAACAGGTCAGAGTCATTTTTATTTATTTAATTTAGTCATCCAGTTGGGTTATTCGTTCCGAAACATTTAATAAAAGTAAAAGGATGCAGGTGCAGATTTTAATAACTGTTTGGAGTCAGATGAATAAAAGAAGAGGACAGATTGGGGTTTGAAGAAAAATAAATAATGATAATGATAATGATAAATTCAATTTATAATGCACTTTTCATTAATAAAAATCTAAAAGTGCTGGAAAGGGAGTAGCCCTCACAATCAGGTCCTGAATAAATACACCTTTAATTTATTGAGGACATAAATTGAATCTCAATTTATAATAAGTGGAGAATTGGATTTTAAAAATCGACTAGTTGCTTCCTAGATGTGAAAAATGGATTTAAAATTCATTCATTTCTAAATTTTGATGTATTTTTAACATAGAGGAAAGGGTTTTAACAAAACTTTTTTTGTATGTCCAGAAGCCCAGATTTAGTTTTTTTAGATTTTTCTACCTGGATTATTGAGCATGCATCAGGGTATTTAACAAAACAGTTTGTTGAATAAATGTTTTAAAACGTGCAATCACTGATCAGTTTTTTAATGTGTAATGCACTTAAATGTTAAACTGAGTAAAAATGTAAAAGGACAATTTAATGTTAATATCTTTATAATTTATTTATTCTTTGCACTAATACAAAGACAAAAGTGGACTTTTGGAATGAGTATTCTGGTCTGACCCCCTTGAGATCAGATTAAGCTGTATGCGGGCCCCAGATCAAAATGAGTTTGACACCCCTGGTTGTACCTGGAACAACAGGTCAAAATGAACGAGCCCATATTTTTACTTTGAATAAATGAGCCACTGAGTTTAACAATTTCAAATTAATAACTTAGGAGGGCAGATCTTAGATGGCTCAAGGAATTTGCTAATTATCATAGACTGGCAAGGGTTTTTAGGAAATAGTAAATTATATTTTCTAAAATAAAAGTAGGCTACAGTATTTTTTGGTTTCAGGGTAAATTGAATATTTCACTTTTAGGTAAACTAATGTTTTGGATCTGTTGTGCAGATCAGATTAAAAGATGCCTCCGTCGAAGGATCCATAATAAAGATTGTTAACAGAAAATTAATTTGATCCTGGTCTGTTAATGATTTTTTAATTTTTTAAATAGCCTCATTGAACAGTGTTGGTGGAACGGCAATAGTGAGTCTTATGAATCCCACCTCATCCTTACAGAACACATAATGGTAAATATGCATTAAGATAGGCCTCTGTCAAAACACATGCAGCATCTGACTTTTGAATCTCAGCTACTGTGGTTATTGATCAGATCGGATCAGAATTAATATGAAGGTGTGTCCAGAACTGGCTCATGGTGACTTCACTGAAAACAACAACAACATGGCTGGACTCATATGCAACCTTGCTCAAAGAACTTTTGAGGGGCTTATGCAAGGAACAACTGAAAACAATAAAGGCACCAGAAGTCGGGCAGAGCACTGGACTGTCATCAAAGAACAAAAGACTGTCCACAGAAACTTTCAGCCGAGCAGAGACAAAGAGTTTGTCAAAGAACTGTCAAACCATGGTCATCAGACACAAATGGCCAGAACACACGGTCCGGATTTGGGGGGATCCTGACGAGAATCAGAACCCAGTGAACGTCTCACTGGGGGCTGGAACAAGAGCTGAACACGTTCTCCAAACAGACAAGAGAACAAATGGTCCTGAAGTCACTCATACCAGCAAAGGCCGCACCCCATATTGATGTGTGAGGTTCTGTCATTGATCTTAGTATCCGGGATCAAAACTACAGTTGCTATGATGCAGTTTTTAAATGAAACACATGGGTACATTTAGGGCCTGCCAGCGCAGGCTTCATGATTTTTAGTTATACTATGCTCAGGTGGATCTGACGACTTGCTTCTTCTGGTTCCTGTAACTCTGGTGAAGCTGAAGGGGAGCAAGGGAAATGATCCTAGCTCCTGACCCCAAAACGAGTTAACTTTTATATGTTTGTTTTTGCAGTTGTCCTTGGCGGAGTGCATGTTGGGATTCTGATGTGTCACAAGGGGTACATTTTGGTAAATGATTATAATTTTAAAGAAAATGAGATGATATCGTAGATTATAGTTAGCTATATGGTTGTGAAAACCAAATTAGTGGTGGCATTAGGCTGAGGTTTAGGAAACATCTGACACTAGTGCTTGGGTTAAAGGATGGTAAATTTAGACACAATTTCCAATTTATTAACCAAATAACTTTGGCATAATTGAAACAAGGTAGAGTTTTGTTTCAAAAGGGGGTTAAAGAAGTTAACAGATGTTTCTAAAAATAGAAAGGTTGAAATTGGTCCCTAGAAATAACTAATTAGAAATAACTAGATTGTAAATGTTTCCTAGAAACAACTAGGCCGAAAAATGTTCCTAGAAATAACTAATTAACTAAAAGATGGTAAATACATTTTAGTATACAAAGAATAATAAGGATAACTGATAAATTGGCGTTATAAACAAAGTTCACTTGCGTTGATATTGAGGCGGCATCGGTCTTGAACGTTTTATTTTCTTTAATCATGTCATGGAAGAAGGAGTATTGATGTAAGCATATTTCAAATGAGCAATTAACAACACTGTTTTTTTTTTTTCCCCTCTGTGAAAGTGTGTGAAACAGGATGGGGGAGGCCCCTTGGAAATGTTTTCTGGCCTGCAGGCTCAAACCACTCAAACCTGAAGTGGACCTGATCAGAGGGTGTTTAGAAATATGATGGTTCTGTAGAATTATAGCAATTGACTTGACGAGACGACATGTGACTTATTGACTCAGGAAGAAGGTGTATAGAACCACAGGTGTACAATGTTTTGTGAATTATGCTCTGCTGCCGCTTGCTATGTTATGTGTGTAATCTCTGCTATAAGCTGAATGAGAAGGTACAGTATTTTTGTAAGTATGAACCGCCTCAAAACTACTCATAATTAACCCTAATGAAGATTAAGCCTCTTCCAAACCCAACTAACATGCATGATTCATTCTTTGTACTACAATGAAGATTAAGCCTCTTCCAAACCCAACTAACATGCATGATTCATTCTTTGTACTACTGATTTATAATTTATTGGGTGTTGTTTGCTGTGGTACATTCTGTTTATTATAGGTGGTTCTTGGAAATGCTCCAGCTGAGGAGGTAAGGATGGAACTTTATTTTTGTTTTATTGCACATTTCTGGGTACAAATTTTAATATAATATTGGAGAAATTGGCTTACGTTTTAGAATCTGATTTATCAGTACCATTGTGAGTGGGTTTATGGATAGACAGTAGAGAGTAATTTAACTCACATGGATTTACCCATGTTTGGGCCTTCTCTCAGATGAGTGAATTGGGTTAAACCAAGAGGCCCTGCTGTAATCTAACAAGTCGAAAGTTTGTGGTTTAGATTTTCTCAACAGAGTTTACAGGAGGTAAGACCAGACAGCCCTGGTCAAGTACGGACCCGTGTGGGGTCGCTGAACGCACACCACAGGCAGTGCGTGTCAATGCCAGGGGATCCACACGGTTCAGTGTGCTCCAGCCCGTGAACCAGGAAGGAGCTAAGAGGATCGAGCGGGACAACAAGAAGAGCTCGCATTCGAACTCTTGTGCCTTGGTAGACCAAAGTAGCCGAGAAAGTTGCGTGCGGGCCCAGAAGGACTCTGTTTTATGGGGCCACTCGGTGCTGGAACATGCACACATAGAACAGACACCTAAATCGATAAAAACATTACATATTAGAGTCTCACATTACACGAAGAAAACTCGGGGACATAGGAGGATTCAAAATCCCCGAGCACCCCAGGGGAATGCCCCCGAGTACGTGTGGCACATTCAAAAAGTAGATTAATGTTTCTGTGATGGTGATATAAATCTTGTGTTCTTTCTCTGTTTTTGTGTGTTCAAGGGAGACGACTGCCTTGCTGCTGGCTGCCTTGCTGCTGGAGGAGGAACCAAGGTCTCACAAGTTCATAGGTCTTTACTATTTAACTCACACCGTTCAGAATACATTAACATTCATCTTCACATTCTGCTGGTGCATAAAAAAACGTTATCCTTTACTCTAGTATTATGCTCTTTTATTAAACATTCCACAGATCTTTTCTTAACATTTTACGTCCTTTATCAATTAATATAAAAATTTTAACATATGCATTAAAACTACACTATGAGTTGTGTGATTTTATTTCTTGAGGTGGACCTCAGGAAATTGAGGTCCAAAGGGGGTTTTGTTGTGAAATAAAATAATATATTTTTGTCTTCATGTTTCATTTGCTCCTAATTTGCTGCAAGCTGATGCAAGCAGAAGCGTATCTTGTTTAGAAAATGTTTGTGCAAACATTACAGGGACTTTCCACTTAACCTGGAGGGGTAAGAAGAACATTCTTGTGTTTCCGGTCTGGCCAGTGTTTGTATAGCTGGGACTTTTTACTTTGAGGGGCAAGAAAAACATTCTTGTAGCATGAGTTTAGGTATCAGTTGAGAATAGAAAAACATTCTTGTAGCATGAGCTTATAGGCAACAGAGGAGAATATAAGGAGCAGACTTCCTCCTCCAGACAGACAACGCAGGACCAGCCACGAGGGACTAACCCATCAGGTTGTATGCTGTCTCCATTGAATGCGCATTCATGTTCTTTGTCCTTCTATCTATATTTCTCTCCCTCTCTCTCTCTCTCTCTGTCCTCTTATTTGGATCATATATATGACTTATAAAATATAACAAAAGAATTCTGTGACTTTTAAAACTTATGATTATTAAAACTGGTTTGGAACTTTAAAGTGCGAGTCTGTCGTGTTTTCAGCGTATCTCCTTCTTTTATCCAAAGTGAAGCCAAAACAACGAACTTGGGGTGAAACGCCAACATTACACACAATAAACTGAGTAACTGACATTTTTGTGTCGGCTAATGACACTGAGCTGTAGTGGTCTTAAACTGTATTGATTTGAAGAGTTATCCGTTGTAGACGTGCATCCACTATTTTCTGAAAGTTTCAGTAAGATATTATGCTAACACAAACAAAGAAAGCCGAGAACACCAAAGTTTAGGCAAAGTTTTAGCTCAATGCGTAGCACATGAAATATATGTTGCAAATGCCCTGATGCATGCTCAATAATCCAGGTAGAAAAATCTAAAAAAGCTAAGTCTGGTCCTCTGGACATTCAAAAAAAAAAAAAACAAAAAAAAGCAAAAAAAAATTGTAGAAACGTTTCGTCTTTCGTCCGAAAGACTTCCTCAGTCTGAGGTGCTGGGTTCAGCTCAGTCTTATAAATAGCACCCTCTCACAGTGTTACACAACCAGTTGGCTGATGACAGCCGAAACCAGCTGCTCACATGATAAGGAGGCCATCTTTGTGAAAAGAAACCGCCCATCATTAAACAGGGGTGGAGGCCTCCGGGTTCAACTGTCCCCCTCTTACAATGCTGTGATTGCTGGTATCACTCAGCCCTCTGTGAATAGCAAACAACCATCAGGGTGCTAACGATCCATCGTTAGGCTGATGGTCCTCCTTGATCATGTGAGCAGCTGGTTTCGGCTGTCATCAGCCAACTGGTTGTGTAACACTGTGAGAGGGTGCTATTTATAAGACTGAGCTGAACCCAGCACCTCAGACTGAGGAAGTCTTTCGGACGAAAGACGAAACGTTTCTACAATTTTTGCTTTGTTTTTTTTTTTTTTGAATGTCCAGAGGACCAGACTTAGCTTTTTTTAGATATGTTGCAAATGGTTTTAGCTACTAACTTGTGGCACAATATCTGTAAATTTGATTAAAATCATCAGCCATCTGCGTTTCTAAATGGTAAAGTGGTAAATGGAGCTTACTTATACAGCGCCTTCCAGCCCCCTATGAGGGGCCCCAAAGCACTTTACAGCACCAGCCATCCACCCATTCATACACCGGTAGTGGTAGTCTGACATGCAAGGCGCTGCCGGTCCTACCGGGAGCAACTCGGGGTTAAGTGTCTTGCCCAGGGACACAACGACACATGGTGTGGGAACTCGGGATTCGAACCTCCAACCTTCCGATCGAGGGACGACTGCCATTACCAGTATGCCACGGTCGGCAGCTGATTTCTAAAATCAGCTGTTGTGGCAGCCATCTTTGATTCCACATGCTAAGCTTACTTGCCTTGGCAGGGTGCTCATATCTTCCGTGAGTTTTGTCATGAAGTAAACGCAGCGCTACATCTGTAGCTTTTTAGCTAGCGCGTCTGTATTGCGCGCCACTAACTTAGCACTACGTCAGTGCCAGCAGGGGGTTTGACAGGGCAGGGCGTCCTGTTTGTATAATAGTAGGGGAAACACTGACGTACTGTATGTGTGTATATACACAAAAATATTTTTTGTAAATATCCGTCCAGTGGTTTATGAGCTATTTTGCAAACAGAGTAGTCTAAATACACGTAGTCCTCGGGTTACGACGGCTTCGACTTATGACGTTTCGCGGTTACGACCGCCCTCCCATTGAAAAAGCATTGTTCGAGTTACGCGGTTTATGCGTCTTTACACCAAGAAATACGGTACCGAAACTCAGCAGAAATTTACAGGAGGGAGGGGGGAGAGTAGCTTCAGTGGATAATTACTAGACCTCATTGTTTGGACAGGCAGACCGGAGCAGAGGAGGTTAGGAGGGCGGTTTTACGTCGTAATCAAAAGGTGCGGACGGGTGGATGGTGTCACCAGACGGCAGAAAACAGCAGAGCTGGACCGGAGGAGCAAGAGCTAACATGCTAACAGAACTTGCTGTAAATGCTGTGGACCACATGAAGCAGCTGGAAGCTGCAGAACGCGCTAACATGCTAACAGACGGAAGAATTCACCAGCTACCAGTAGGTTATCAACTCTTTTTTTCCTTCATTATGGCTCCTAAATGTGTGTGTTTTTTGATAATTATGTAGGGTAATGTGTTAGGATAGGCTAAGTGCTTGGTAAAATAAAGTACTGTACGTATGAGGTGCCGTTTGGACGTATTTTCTGACTTACGTCAAAATCCGTGTTACGAACGGGCGTAGGAAAGGAACTCCGTCGTAACTCGGGGACCACCTGTAGATAATGACAAAATTTTGAATAAAAGACTCGTTCAGTCAGTTAACACTAAAAATGTGTTTGGGGATCAATCTCAGCTACAACTGTACTTTTTGTCCAATTGAATGAGTTACGGCCATTGTTGTGTTTTTAAGGTAGTTTTGCTGTGGCGGCCATGTTGTTTTGACTTGAAGAGTTAATCAGTTGTAGAGGTGCAGCCATTGAATATTTAAATGTGGGGAGTGGTGGCGCAGAGGGCAGAGAAGGTGGGCCTGTGATCGGTAGGTCACTGGGTCAACTCCCCGTACAAACAACAAGAGAGTTGAAACACCCACACCTGCCTCAAGGAATTCCACCCTTAACCCCCACCATCTGCCCCCGGGCGCCGTGGATGGCAGCTCCCAGCTCCACACAGAGGGCTGTGGTAGCTCGGTGGTTGTGTCAGGAAGGACGTCCAGCGTAAAAACTATCACCACGTCTTTGTGCGAGTTAGTTCACTGGTGACCCTTGAGGAACAAAGTTTAATTCAAATTGGTCCAGTGGTTTGTGAGATATTTTGCTAACAGACATGGAATGAACGGTTTAAAAAGGGAGGGGGGAAGAGTTAAAGAGGTACTCAACCCACTGTGAAACGGTAGCTCCGCCCCCAGACCAGATTCAAAACCCTCATGAAAATGGGAGTGTCGAGAGACAAGGAGGGGAGGAGGTGGGTGGTTGAGCTGTGTTCACGCCCTCTCTAGCAACAAACTAAAGCTCCAGCAAACAACTTACAACAAGCAACAACAAATAATAATTATGTAGATGTATTTATCTATCCCCACCCGATCAATCCAAAACAAAAGGCTTTAGGGAAAAAAAATGAAAATAATACCACAATGTATGCCGTGACCGGGGATCGAACCTGGGTCTGTCGGACCCCAAACCCACTCCTACACCACTGCCCCATCTTGGCATTCATGCACTACTTGTCCATCGCACAATAAGAAAACAAATAACACCAAATAGTTTGGATGACGTGGAAAGTATTCATACAATACATAAGTTAAAATATACAAATAACTAGTGCCATTCCAAAAACTTTAATATGCTTTGTTGCAGTACTTTTCTGGGGTGCAATGTAGCACTTNTGACCGGGATTTGAACCTGGGTCTTCCGGATCCCAAACCTGCACTTCCACCATTGCCCCAACTTGGCATTCATGTATCAATCGTCCATCGCATAATAAGAAAACAAATACAACCAAATAGTTTTGATGAAGTGAAAAGTATTCTTAAAATAAATAAGTCGAAATATACTAATAACTAGTGCCATTCCAAAACTATAATATGCGTTGTTGCAGTACTTCTCCGGTGTGCAATGTACCACTTCCATACTGTATAAGGTATGAACTGCAGCGTGGACCTTCTCATCTCTGCAGGGGATTGGCTCTGCTTGAACCACTTTGTGACGACAGAGTGAGAAAACACGTCACAGTGAACATTCCTTGACCAATAAGAAAATTAAGGTGCAATAACTCTGTTCAACCCATAGGGTTACCGTAAACACGTTTTTAGACCAAATATTGTCGATTTAAACTAATACGCACAAATATGTGAAGAGTAACACAGACATAGTGCTATAAAACATTTTAGATACATTCTAGAGAATTTATCAGCTAAAAAAAGTTAATTTGGAGTTTAGTTCATCTTTAAGAGACAAGTTCATCTTTAAGAGACAAGTTCAACTTGTTTTGTTCCAGATAGATTTTAACATTTAGAGAAATGTATTTCATGTATGTCAGCCAGTTCAGACAGTTACTGAACTGACTGACTTTTATTTATTTAAATTCTTAAATATGGCACCAACACTGCATTTTGGTGTAACATAATATAGTGGGGGCCTTCTCTATTTGCAGATGATGTGGTCCTGTTGGCGTCATCGTGCCGTGATCTTCCTCACTCACTGGAGATGTTCACAGCCGAGTGTGAAGCGGCTGGGATGAGAATCAGCACCTCCAAATCTGAGGCCATGGTCCTCAACAGGAAAAGGTGGATTGTTCTCTTCAGGTCGAGGGTGAGGTTCTGTCTCAAGTGGAGGAGTTTAAGTATCTCAGGGGTTTGTTCATGAGTGCGGGAAGAATGGAGCGTGAGATTAACTGATGGATTGGTGCAGCATCTGCAGTATTGTGGACTCTGTACCAGTCCATTGTGGTGAAGAAGGAGGTGAGCTGTAAGACAAAGCTCTCAGTTTACTGGTCGGTCAACGTTTCTACCCTCACCTATGGTCACGAGCTCTGGGAAGAAACTGAAAGAATGAGATTGTGGCTACAAGAGGTTGAAATGAGTTTCCTCTGCAGGGCAGCTGGACTCTCCCTTAGAGACATGGTGAGAAGTTTGGTTATCAGGAGAGACTCAAAGAACCACTGCTCCTCCATGTCGAGAGGAGCCAGTTGAGGTGGTTCCAGCATCTAATAACAATGATCCCTTGACGCCTCCCTAGGGAGGTGCTTCGGGCATGTCTGACTGGGAGGAGACCCATGTCTGACTGGGAGGAGACTCCGGGAAAGACCCAGGACACGCTGGAGAGATTGTCTCTCTGTTGGTCTGGGAACATCTTGGAGTCCTTCCAGAAGAGCTGGAAGAGGTGGATGTACTGTATATAGAAAGAGATGTCTGGACCTCCCTGCTCAAGCTGCTGCCCCCACAACCCAACTTCAGAACAAGCTGAAGATGGATAGATGGACGGTGGCCATCTTGGATTTGGACATGGTAACAAAATTTTTGATAATGACCTTTCTTACGCCTAGATGCAGCCACACACACTTTTTTTTTCAGTTATCATTCTCGCAACATGGATGGATGGAGGATGTTTCCAATTTCCCATCTTCGCTTGGTGACGGGTCAATAAACTATTGCTCCCAGTATACTGTACAAAAACTGCACCCTGCTTTATCTGGAGACTGTCCCAGTGATGTGCTGGATGCCACAGAGACTTCATTCCTTTAGTTTTTAAATACACAACATGTCCACCTTGTGATGGACTGGAGACCTGTTCAGGGTGTCCCCCGTCTCTTGCACAGTGATGGCTGGATATGGGCACCAGTGACCCCCCAAAAAATAAGAACCAGGTAAAGATGGATGGATGGATGGATGGATGGATGGATGGATGGATGGATGGATGGATGGATGGATAAAACATATCCTTGGGAATAAGGGAGATATTAAAACGTAAAGGTGGATTATGTATTACTCATGTATAGTATTTCTGGAGTGTTCGCAAAATAAATAAAAAACTGTACAAATAGGAACAATAGGAAAATTGTGACCACAAAACTAGACCTGAACCATGGATACATTTTTAAAGAACAAGTAAAAATAAATACAAATTTTGAGAAAAGCAGCCAAATGATCAAAGAAATAAATTTCCTTTTGAAGATCAATATAAATACTGTAATAAGTTGTACTTTGTTTCCAAGTTTAGCACAGTATTGTACAGTAGTAATATCACGAAGCAACAGGGGGGGTTGAAAAGAACAGTGCAGCACCTGCAGTGGTGATATTTGCCTCACTTTGTGGTTTCCCAGTAAAACTGAAAGACTTGAGAAACGTTGGCTTTTCTGTTTGTACAGAGTGGCTTCAGTTCTGTGATGTTACAAAAAGGCCGTGTTAACAGAGACTCAGAGCCATCAGCACTTCCAGCAAGAATAAAAAAAGGGAAAAAAAAGAAAATCAATATTGCATAAAGAGCTTTTGGCAGAGGAGCTTCTGTGTGTGTCCATTTTTTGTTCCCCGTCCACATTAAGAGGCCAAAGCAGCTTTTCAGGAACATTCTGCAGTGTTGTAGAGTCAGCTGGACCTGGTACATCCACCTGGTCTGCAGCATTCAGCTTCACACAAACCCTTTAACGCTGGGTTCTCCACTCCCATTTATGGAGCTTCACCGCTCATATAACTGCAGCACGTTAAACGTGCCTAAAAGAGGGAAGTGGAGCTGCTGTTTCAACACCAACAGCTCAGCTGAACCTGTTTTACACGTGGCCTGAGGGGATGGAAGCCGTCACTGAGCGAGCGCCATGACTCGACCTGCTGGTCTGAGCTGAGGAACTATAATAATAATAATAATAATAATCATTTTATTTAAAAGCGCCTTTCAGGACACCCAAGGACACTTAACAAACCAATACAGTGTAATACAGAGCAAACATTATCAGCGACAAATTGAAATATAAAATACATAAAGGATATAAAATGGAAGATAAAAATACATTAATACATTAAGGAACTAACCTCTAATGATATATGTTGTTCAACAGTTGTCCTTTAGGTTCTAAAAGCAGGCACCTTTTTTACTACTGAGCCTTTATTCATGTGTTTCTGTCATGATTTTTAATTTCTTACTCCTCCAGCTGCATCAAAATGTGCAGAATGATGTGCCTTTTGCTGAAAGTAAATATTAGGCACCGTACACATATACACATACATACATACTGGTATACACTAGGGATGCGCGATATAAACGGTACACGGTAGAAACGATAGAAATTTAGCCTACGATAGAGATCTGTCTTCTACCGGCTAACCGCAAAATCAGAGTTGTCAGATTTAATCTTTACTTTTTTTAGTTTAAAACTGTGCATAAGTGGTGTTGAAGTGGACAATCAGAGTTGTCGGAGTTAATCGTTACTTTTTTGTGTTGAAAACTGTGCGTAAGTGGTGTTAAAGTCTTTTCTTCGAGTGCTAAGTAGCGAAGCTATAAGCTAACTACGTCCAGCTTGCCGTAGTGTTGCCTTATTCGGACGCATGCGCAAAACGCTGTGTTCCGTCGAAAGTTTATTTATTTATTTTTTTGTCAAAAGTTAAAGTAAGCGTTGGTCAGCTTTAGAGAAACCTGCTCTCTGATCTGTGAACAGAACGCTGTGTTGTGGGATTTTACTGCGAGACCCTCTGGTCAAAGCCACAGAGGAAACTGGTTGCCTGGTCAGCTCTCCTTAAAGCTGAAGGAGACACCCTCTAGAGCACATGTGTCAATCACATGGCCCGCGGGCCAGATGTGGCCCGCCATGTCATTTTATGTGGCCCGCGAGAGGTTCGTTTAAAAGTTTTGAGTGTCTAAAAATAAATACGAGCGTGTTTTGACCAAAAACTACCTTTCCCACAATGCCTTTCAGGGGCGGATCTAGAAAAATATCTATGGGGTGGCAAGAGGGTGGCAAGGATGTTTCAGTGGGTGGCAACACCCTCCTCCTCCACACACACACACACAC
>JBBPBX010037723.1:0-18269 GCA_038048925.1 Garcialebias charrua | reverse complement strand
ATAGATAGATAGATAGATAGATAGATAGATAGATAGATAGATAGATAGATAGATAGATAGATAGATAGATAGATAGATAGATAGATAGACGGATAGACGGATGGACAGATAGATGGATGGATGGATGGACAGATAGATGGATGGATACACACATCGGTATATGATAAATTCCTGAAATGTCTATGGAAGTCAACTAAAACTGAGAGGACATTGCTGTTTAATTTAGCTGAGAAATGCTAAATGTCAGTCTGCAGTGCATACAAAATATAAGGTTTTTATTGGAAAAAAGCATTAAATTGCAAAGTAATCATGATGTCAGAATAAAAGTACTGAAATTTGAGGGGCAAGGATGAGTGGACTCTTGATAATTCAATCCAATTCAAGGATACTTTATTAATCCCAAAGGGAAATTAATTGATGTTGTAGCTTATCATTCTGGTTTCATTAAGAGTTGTTATAGATGCTGATGGCTTTGGGCAGAAAGGCTCTTCAGCAGATCTGAAGAAACTGGCTGCAGATACTGATCCATCCACCCAGACCCAGCAGAACTCTTGGTCCTCTTGGGTAGCAGGACTGCCTGAGTGCCGGGCAGAACTCCTCCCCGAGTGGTGCCATTTCTCCCAGCAGCTGGCTGAGCTCCTCATCACCATGGACTTATTAACTGCAGGTGCCAGGGGATGATCTCAATCTTCTTGCAGTCAAGAGCCGCATTATCCACTACCTCCAAGATCTCTGCGGTCAGGCAATCTAGCACTGCCTCCAGGTAGACAGGAATGCATCCACGGCACCTCCTTTTCAGCTCATTTGGGATTTGGGGCTGTAGCTGAGGTATATTTTGAGCTTTTGAAATGTTAATCAGTTGCTCCCAGTTGTAGAAAAACCACATTATTGTTATGGTTATACATCATAATAAATGTCCAAATGTAAAAAAAAGTTTCAGTAAAAATCCTTCCAGCGGCAAAGCATCTGATAGAGGAAGTAATCATCCGAAAAAAATGACTGACATCCAGAAAAACCTAACTAAAGTTTTCAAAAGCAAAATCTCAGAATGAATGTAAGAGAGCTACGCCAACATGCAGCCACCTGGAGCGGCGCAATTCTAGAACTATAATCTCACCTACTGGGATTTTTTTTTTTTTTTTTTTACCAATAAGACTTTAGAAAATATAGTCATGTTTTTTCTGCTTTTTCAGATCTTCTTTAAAACAATATATTATTTCTCCCATCGTGAAAAACATTTTTTTTTTCTCAAATGAAGACGATTTGGAAGAAAACTAGCCACCAATTTTTTTTAAACATTTTTTTAAGGATATGATAAATTACACACTGTGACTAGAACCGCAACAAATACTGGTGATTCTGACATAAAAAACTAGACTACAAGACAAAACATAACCTGAAACAAAGATTCTCACTGACGCTGCCACCATTTTCCCATCACTCTGGCATCAGTACATCCACCTGTAATTGCTATTATTAGAAGAGGTGCTGAGGAACATATTAAAGACAAATAAGTTGTAAAAATTAGATGAAATGCTTCTCAGTACAGGTACTTAGAGACGATTGATATATTTTTGTAAAATAGCTGAACAAAAGTTGAATGTATGAAACTCGTAATATTGAATGCCTAAATAACTAAGGGCTTACTATTCTTTGGAGGGATGCAGATTGCCATCAAGTTTCATGACAATATTTAAACTAAGATGGTACAGAGAGATGCATTAGGCATTTCCATCTAAAACTTGAAAATAAATTAATACACAATTTTATACATTATATTTCATGTGACCTCATGTGATTTGTTTGAGCTTGGATTATTCGTTGCGAGTAACTATCAGCTACTATAACACCGAATTTTAGCTCAATATCTATACAACTTAGCCATTGAATCCAATAAATTTTTTGAGGTTACAATTGATCCGGTGCTTTATTAACAGACACACACACAAAACGCAAACACATTTTGCCTTTGGCGATGGGTGATATTTAAGTAGTTTCTGCTTCTAGGAAACAAATACAATAAAAATATTTGTGTCTTATTTTTCCGGGGGGTGGGGGGGTTGACCCAGTTAGTAACTTCCAAGCTTTTGAGTGATAATTTTTATCGCAGCCATTATTCATGCAGGGTATGTTTCCATGCTAAATGTCCATACTTATGTCTGCCATAGATTAAAATAAGAGCGATCAAACTGAATCAACCACCATCCAAAACATCTAACCTGCATGCAAATATGCCATCGCAGGACAGAAGTAGCAGTGCAGATAAAAGAGCTGGAATTATAAAGAGGAGAGGAAAAAAGATCTGAAGGAAAAGGGTGGGGAGGAGGACAGGAGCTTTCTAGCAATATAAGATTTTGTCCATTTTCTCAAAGTGCCTCTAATCCGCTCTAAACTCCAGACCATGTGGGACAGTTTTGTAAAGAAGGTGCAGATAAGCTCAACAACAGCGAGGAGAAGCCAAATAGCATTGCATTGTTGACGTACTGAAACACAATTATCGATAAACCAAAAAGAAAAGGTCCAGTTTGAGGGGGAAACAATCTTAATTTCAGATATGGCTCAAGACAGAAACTGGGCCACTGCAAGCTTTGATGTCTTAATTGTGTGTGTGCGTGTGAGTGTGTATGTGTATGTTATTAATATGAAGGAGGCTTACTGATGAAACACCAGAGATGTAAAGAGTGGGAACTGAGAAGATTTGACAAAGACACTAAAATGCAAACAGAAGAGGACATTTGGAGAGAAAAGACAAAAGATGACAAAGAAGAGTGAGAAACGGAGGCAGAGCACACTTCAGATGTAGAAACGAGAGTGACAGAGCAGAAGCCACTGTGGAATCCTGGTTGAATAGGCCCTGATTGAAAGAGCCACGGGGTCAAAGCGGGGCCTCTGCCTGCTGAAGCTGCCTCCTTTGGAAATTATAGTGTACTTTGTAAGACATGATAGACAGTCCTATGGTGGGTTTATAGGGCAGTTGATTTGAAAGGGAACATGTAAATGGTCCACACTTCCATATGGCCTTTTTAACCTTTCCAGAACTTTACAATTTTTAACAGATTATCTTTTCTACATGCAGCATTTTTATATAGTTAATTATATACCATTAAGCATATCGGGGGCAGTACAGTGTTTTGTACATGAACAATTCAGCCCAATGTAGGCTCAGGGGACCGACCCATAGATCTTTTGATAGGAAGACAACCTCCTTGCCACTGGACCTAATCGGCACATAATGCCATTCTAGCTTTTATAGCAAGGAACAACATTATGAAACCATAATGTCTGCTGAACACAAACATTTATGGTTTTCAGTTGTGCAAATGAGCTCCAAATGAGCTCTTGACTAGAATATCTAGCACATTTTGTTCAACAGGACATGAAAAATCAAGAAATGACACTACTTAAGGGTTTGAGACCGTAGTTTACGTATTGTAACCACAGATTCTATGAATATGGTGCAGCCCTTCAAGCCACACTACTGTATTGGGCGCTGAGGATAGCACCCAAAAACAATCAAGAGGGGAAAGAATGAGGATAAAAAACCTGTGCGGAGAGCGCTGCTCGAACTGGGGGTTCAAGATCTGGTTGTATGGTGGTGGGGTCCCGGCGTCTTTTAAACGTTTTGTTTAAAGACTACCTTTCCATCTCAAGTGTTTTGGGTGCCGTCCTCAGCACCCAATAGCGTGGCTTAGAAGGCAAAGCCATAGAACAAGATTATATTTTCTTGAGAAAATGATAGAATTGTAGCCATGTTTATGTCATATTAACATTTTAATTACAAGCTTTCTTTATGAAGTGTCAGCAGTTATAGCCCCCAAAAAAGGCTTTTGGTGATGTTTGTAATTTGTGTGGTCAACGTTACAGCCTCTGGAAACTATGAAAAAATAAAATCTTTTTCATAATGCAGAATAAAGGATTGGCCTAAACTGAACAAGTAAGCTTTGTCCATTTCTATATTTACCCCTTTTCCACTAAAGCTGTCCCAGTGTCGTTTCAGCGCCAGCGCTGGATTTCAAACCAATTCTGTTTGTTTCAACTGCCAAACCAGTGTCTCCAGGCCAGGACAACCAGTGCTACTGCGGTACCAACTCTTTGATGGTCTGAAGAAAAGAACTGCAACCAACAAAGGGTTGTAGAGCAAACACACTAAATATCTTACCCATTTTTTCATTTATCCTTTATTTATACAGGTAGTCTCATTGAGTCACGAGAACTCATTTTCAAAAGAGACCTGTTTATAAACCTTCCATTTGGTATCAACAAATACTTTTCAAGAAACATCCTAAATTCCATGCTTAAGTTCTCAGTTTGTTGAAAAAATTGAGCAGAATAAGAACAGAACACACCATGTTAGCCATTAACATATAAACCAAATATACTGTATTTAGCAAAACAGTACATCTGAGAAAGGGGATAAACCATACTCTTTTCATGAACAAAGCTACATTCATCTGTCACTGGATGGAGACAACTCCGAATGGATTTAATAATCATATTTGATGCATTGCGATGTGGACATAAATGATCTTGAATCAAATATAAAATGTTAAAAAATCAGCTATTATTTAATATTAATGAAATCATGAGAAAGGCAAAGGGTAACTCTATGAAACACAGTGCCCAGACAATGCAAACAAAGGAGCTAATGAGACATACTGACCACTGGCCGATTGTAACCACTGCTTATTAACACAAACTACTGGAATATCAAGCAACTATTAAAGTGGTCACCTAACTCAAAATAGGAAAAGTAATTTACAAAGTCCATTGCAACTTGCATCTGTATTCAGTTGTTGGAAACCAGGACTTGTAGAGGCTTTGCTGAGTACTTTGGAAGCGAAGCGAGATATAAGCTGATCCTATGTTGAAGATATACTAACACAGTATAACCCAAGCCCTGTGTAAGATTGCTATACTATTAGTGATAACTGATAAAAGAAGATCTACCACCAGAGTTACAAGTTTATGATAAGTCATAAATGTGCATAATTGTGTTTGAGCATGTATTCAGTATGTAACGGGGTGGATGTAAAGTAAATATGCAAATCCCTAAACTTGAAAGCAACTCTACGGTACATGCTCAACATATTGTGTACGTATATGTGTGGCACGGGTCTCACCTGGGGGCTGAGACTGGGGCCGTAGCCCATGCCAGGTGAGTTCATAGAGTGGGGCCCCATGGGCGAGCTAATAACAGAGAACGGTGACGCCAGGCCATTCATCGGTGAACTCAGGGTGCTGATTGGAGAGTGCAGAGAGCCAGAGGGCCCCATAGATGCTGGGCTCAGCAAAGAGGGGTGCATTCCTCTGTGGGATGTAGGCGAGCCCAGGGGCGATGAGGTCACATGTCCTGATGAATCTGTTGAAATAATTCAGAAAAAAGAGAAGCGTTATAAAAAAATAAATAATTAAACCTGAAGTACTATGATTGCACAAAAACAAACAACCAACAAAAAAACAACAACATGCTGTCCGTGAATGCCCTTTTTTAAGAGGAGTGTTTTCACACTGAAGCTAATAAAGAGTTTTTCCTAACCACAGCTGTTGGGACCAGACGTCTAGCACATCTGGTGAAGTGTGAGAACAGGTGTTGAACTTGAGCACCATCCAGAAAAATGTACAATTCAGCAAAGACACCCATAACAACTAAATCAAGGTGGGATTTTTTTTTGTTGTTGTTGTGTAAAAACAGCTAAAGCTAAAGCAACAACCAAATGGGAGTGTGGCAATGTTGACACATTTTCTGGTTCTGTCCCTCAAACTTCAAAAGCACCCCCTTCAGAAACGTAAGGTCAGCATGTAGAATGCACCTACTGTATAATGCATGTGGTTGATGAGAGGCGGTAGACCCAAGAGATTGGAACAACATGACCTTGCACCACAGCTGAGGAGGAACCTGCAGTGAGACTGTATTCTGTGGGAGCGATACGGCTAAGGTCATGTGTGAGGGAGCCCATGTTCTCTCTCTGTCAGTCTTCCTCCTCCTAGACTTGAGTCCTACTCTTTCCCTTGACTTAGCAGGCTATCTTGCCATCAGCTGTCAACACGGAAGATGCAAGACCAACTGGAACGTAAGCAAAGGCGGACTGACATACCGAGACGTTGGCAGCAAGGTTTGTATGTGGACTGATAACACCTCCCTCCCTCCTTTCTCCTCTCACTCTCTATTTCTCTTTCTCCCCCATTCATGCATATGTCTGTGCCACTATTTGTACTCTGACCCTTATCCACTGTTTTCTTTTTATGCCTGCACATCAGTTTTTCATATGGAGGTCTGAACAAGCATGTGGCAGCTCTTTCAGATGCCAAAATTCTCAAAATAATTTTAAAATAGGTTTCAGATCGTAAAGAAACTTTTGAACTTTTACACTTTCAGAAATGATTGAAAAGCGCAAATAACACTGCCTCAAAGAAACACTAATTCATTTAACTTCACATTGGTAAACTCTTTAAAACTGCACCATTTGATAGCTCAGGATACCCTTTGTATGTTTGATTTCAAAGTTTGCAATGAGTACCATTAATCAAAAATATAAGTACTTCATAGTGGCAGCCCTATATGGATGGAGGGCAGGATAAATCTATTTCCATCTTGCTGTTTGTTCACTCCTTATAATATAAAAAATGCTTATGCAAGGGAAAACACAAACACCCTCTATATCGACTATTCAACTGACGGCCTGGGGCCAAATCAGGCCCACGGGTGAGCTCAGTTAGGCCTACCAGTAGGTCCATTTTTAAATAAACTAGATTTTAACCATAAAACAAACTTACTTAATGACAACAAAGCCGCTTTTCCATTCGTAACGGTACAGCACAGTTCGACTCGGCATGATTCCAAGGCTTTTCCACTAGCAATTATTTGTGGAACCACTCCCTTTTTCAGTTAGGGGTTGCAACCATTTACTGTACTGGTTTAAAACGTAATGTCAGAACACTGTTGGTCACTGACTGGTAAGGGGGTGGAGTGACTGGTTGTTTGAGAAACTTTCACAACAACCCAATCCGCCATTTACAATAACTCGAACTTGAGGAGGGACTGGACCTATTTTTAAGATTTTAAAAACAATAATGACAACACCGTGCAGGCGTTTTTTTTTTTGTGCTTGATGGCCAACGACAAAATTCAGAGCGAGCTAGATGGAGCTCCGCTGGTTCCCCCAGTCCTCTCCACCGGAGCACCCTCAAGCTGGGCAGGGTGTCATCTCCCCGGCTCCGTGTTCCACCAGTCACCACGGAGGATCCTTTGTGCTCCTGCAGGCTCTGAGCTCCTTCACTCAGCTCACCGCGGAAGATCATACGAGCTGCCAACCCACAGGAGCATGCGAGGCTGGGTGATATGGACCAACATTTATATCTCAATATTTTTACAAAAATTGCGATATATGATATATATCTTGATATTTTTTCTTTCCATAAAGTAATAACAACAATATATTCTAGTCAAAGTTTTGTCCCCATTGTCACACAGGCACATTAACAGCTGTAACTGTACAAAATAAATGCCTAAAAAAATCATTTATTTACATATAGGCTATTAAATATATATATATATTTTACATCTTACATCTATTAAATAATAATCCTCTTCAGATGGGGGCAGCTGTGGTTGAGAGGCTAGAGCAGTCGTCCTCCAATGGGAGAGCTGGGGGTTCGATTCCAGCAGCAGTCACATGCTGAAGTGTTCCTGGGCAAGACACTGAACCCCTCATTGCCTCTGATGTGTGTCCCATCAGTGTATGACTGTAATAAAGCTCTGATTACCCGGTACTCTTTGTAGAGATCTAGTAGAGTGCATTTGGAATGGGTAAATGAGGACACAGATTGTGTTGTAAAGCACTTTGAGTGTCTTGATAAAATAGACAGGAGCTATATAAGTACAGTCCATTCAGTTGCGCCGCCTTCACGTTAGTCAGCGTGTGTGAAGCTACCAGGTCCGACAGAAATAAACCACGGTTCAGAGCTCATTTATCCGTGCTGTGTGCCTTTTAGTGGAATACAGAGAGGAAGTGGGACATTAATAAAGCAGCAGTTTTTCATATCGCTAAAGATACAATCATGTCAGCTGTGGAACAAGACGGCTAAAGCGTTAGCCGTCTTGTTAGCCGCTAAGGACCGTATCTTTAGCGATACGATAAACTGCTGCTTTATTAATGTCACGCTTCCTCTCGGTGTTCCTCTAAAAGGCATACAGCATGGCTAAATGAGCTCTGAACTGTGGTTTATTTCTGTCGGACCTGGTAGCATCACGCACGCTCAGCAGCTCGTGTTTACTGCTGCCTGCTAAACATCTCCTTTTGCCCACCCCTCCTGGAGAAGCAGGAAGGGGAGGGGGAGCGCAGCTGAGGGCTGTGTGTTTGTGTTTGAGGAGGTGGAAAGAGGAGGGCGAGTGGGAGAAATAAGACGGCAGGATTTCCAACTACATAGTTTATATCAAGATAGTCTCAACTTATATCGCAAAAAATATATCCATATATATATAAATATATATATTTAAAAATATCGAGATATCGCCCAGCCCTAATGGAAACACAACTCACACCATGCCAAGCTGAGTCGAACCGTGCTGTACTGGTACTAATAGGGAAAAAAGGCATACAGTATTTTCTGTTGTATAGGTCGCACCTGTGTATAGGTCGCATTGTCCAATTATCACCAATAGATTGGAAAAATCCCTAGATAGGTTGCACCGGTGTACAGGTATTCCCCGATTTACGAGCGAGATCCGTTACAACGAGGCGCTCGTAAACCGGAAATCTCGTAATTTGGAACGGTTGCCATGTCTCTCGTAAGTCCGGAATTTCGCTCGTAAATTGGAACGGTTTCGCTAGCGCGACTACAAACACTCGTTTTTCATCAAAAAACTGCTTATGAGTGCATAAAAATGATCGGAAACGTGTGTCCATATGTTTAGCTAACTAACTGTGGTGAAAAAACACATGAAAACTCAGTATTTTTTGCGTTTTTTCCAAAAATTCGCCAGCTCGTAAGTCTGGAACCTCGCAGATCAGAGCGCTCGTAATTCGGGGACTACCTGTATAGGTCGCACCTACATTTAGCTCTGCTGCAAATGTCTGCCACAGGAGCGCACAGCAAGGCTTTTAAGAAGATTAACACTTAATTGTGAAATTAGCTGGATTTAAAAATTTGTTTAGCCGAAAGCGATAACAAGCCATATATAGGTCGCACTGGTGTATAGGTCGCAGGCCTTGAAAAAACCATAAAAAAGTGTGACCTATACATTGGAAAATACGGTAACTGCTGGATGAGCTCTTGGTTTCAGTAACTGTGCCCCCCTGCACAGCTTAGTTGAATAGCCCTGCTCTATATCCTCAGGAAAAACAAACATTCTTCTAAATAATGGACTAACAACCAGTCTGCATGTAGATGAATGAGTTCACTGTTTAAGCTCCTGACTGATTCGCCATGAGCTTCTATCCATCTGATTACATTTTTTTTTCACTTCAACATGTGCTCACATACAATTCCTGAAAGTTTTTTTTTTTACTCGCTGAGCAGGCTATTCCCACAGCTGTGCGCCGATTGGGTTTTAATTCTGGCAGATAAAGCGCGCTGTGGTATTAGGGTTGCCAATCTGCCATTGTAGGCCTCAGCAGGGGGATTTGAAAGGGGGGGAGTTTAGCTGACAGCAAGGCCCCACCTGGAGGGGGATGACAGATACAAGCTGGGAGGTAGAGCACTCTGCTTACATCTCCGTTTCTTTTATTTATCTTTCATGTCTTTTCTTTCTCTTCTGCAGAGTACAACAACCAGCGCAGAACTTTACCCGTTCTCAAGACGGTTGCTCTCAAAGGATGCAGTTGTATTGTACGTGGCTGGCACTTTTTGGTTAAAACCACCACAACATTAAGATTTCTGAAAGCCAGAAATGTGTGTGTGTTTAGTGTTTTTGGGTGCATGTTTATTCTTGTTGGAGCTGGATTTCCAGTGTCGGATTACAGCTGGATATCAAGGATTCTGTTCTAATCCTCCACGGCGTGGAAAGGAGAAGAGAAAATGAGATAAGTCCAGGCGAGTAGAAAAAAAAGGACACAAAACTATTAGGTTAGTAGAAGAAGAAAAAAAGAACATGCATTTTCTCCTTTCAACCAATGTCTATCACAACCTGTTGAGCTGGAATGTGTAAAAACTGTCCTGAGAACCCAACAAACGTCAGCAGTGATTTGCAAACAAGCATAAAATAAACACGCTTGCAAAATTAGATAAGAGTTTGAGTGAAATAAAACCAATAAGAGAAGACTGGGACTGACAAGGATTTAATTTGAATCATTTCCCAAAGAAGAAAAAAAAGTGGCAACTCAAAAAAAAAAAAAAACGGACTCAGATTTAAATAAAGACTGAAAATAAATTTGTCGCCTGCAGTCACCGCCTGTCAATTGCTCTACATCGCTGTGCACACAAAGTACAAGTGACAGCTACAAATAGACAAATTAGGGCCAATCTTGCTAGCAGGCGCGAAAAGAGATCACCACTTATTACCCCTCCACTCCATTCAAGCATCTCTTACTTCTAAACAAGGCCTCTACTCCCTCGCTCGCCTTTCTTGATCTGTTGTTCGGCTTTTGGACGTGATTACGTGGAGAAAAACTGTAAATTTTCAGCTCGAGCTCCCAGAAGCTTGTGTGTTTAGAATTTGATAAATGGAAAATGCAGATGAGAACAGATAGGGAGATGAAAAGAGACATAAAAATATTATAATAATAACACGAGGCATTTCATCTTGGGCCGGAACANTTAGGGGTGCACCGATTTCAATTTTCTGGCCGATCACCGATTTTTAGAAAGTCTGCCCTGTCAGTTCATTTTACTCTTTCAGTTACATTTTAAATTACCGTAATTTTTATTTTCATTTAAAAATTTAAAAACAAAAAAAGATTGTGCATGGGGCGGCCGTGGCGTAGTGGTAAGGGCAGTCGTCTCCCGATCGGAAAGTTGGCGGTTCGACTCCCGGGACCCGCACCATGTGTCGTTGTGTCCTTGGGCAAGACACTTAACCCTGAGTTGCTCCCGGTAGGACTGGAAAGCACCTTGCATGGTAGTCTGCCGCCACCGGTTTATGAATGTGTGTAGCATTCAATATATGTGTAGCACTTTGAGATTTTCAGTAATGAAAAGTGCGTTATAAATTGAATTAATCCATCCATCCATCCATCCATTTTCTTCCGCTTATCCGGGGTCGGGTCGCGGGGGTAGCAGCCTAAGTAGGGAGGCCCAGACTTCCCTCTCCCCAGCCACTTGGAGCAGCTCCTCTGGGGGAATCCCAAGGCGTTCCCAGGCCAGCCGAGAAACATAGTCCCTCCAGCGTATCCTGGGTCTTCCTCTGGGTCTCCTCCCGGTGGGACATGCCCGGAACACCTCACCAGGGAGGCGT
Organism: Garcialebias charrua; assembly: GCA_038048925.1. NCBI lineage: Eukaryota > Metazoa > Chordata > Actinopteri > Cyprinodontiformes > Rivulidae > Garcialebias > Garcialebias charrua. Next base: position 6,877 of record JBBPBX010037723.1, on the reverse strand, counting down.
CCAGGAGGCATCCTAACCAGATGCCCGAGCCACCTCAACTGGCTCCTCTCGATGTGGAGAAGCAGCGGCTCTACTCCGAGTCCCTCCCGGATGACTGAGCTTCTCACCCTATCTCTAAGGGAGAGTCCAGCCACCCTGCGGAGAAAACTCATTTCAGCCGCTTGTATCCGAGATCTTGTTCTTTCGGTCATAACCCAAAGCTCATGACCATAGATGAGGGTGGGAACGTAGATCGATCGGTAAATTGAGAGCTTTGCCTTTTGACTCAGCTCTCTCTTCACCACGACAGACCGGTACAGCGCCCGCTTCACTGCGGACGCTGCACCTATCCGCCTATCGATCTCACGCTCCAGTTTTCCCTCATTCGTGAACAAGATCCCGAGATACTTAAACTCCTCCACTTGGGGCAGGACCTCCTCCCCGACCCGGAGAGGGCATGCTACCCTTTTCCGGCTCAAGACCATGGCCTCGGATTTGGAGGAACTGATCCTCATCCCGGCCGCATCACATTCAGCTGCAAACCGCTCCAGCGAAAGCTGTAGATCACGAGCTGATGAAGCCAATAGGACCACATCATCTGCAAAAAACAGAGAAGCGATTCTAAGGCCACCAAAACGGATCCTCTCAACACCTTGGCTGCGCCTAGAAATTCTGTCCATAAAAGTTATAAACAGAATCGGTGACAAAGGGCAACCTTGGCGGAGTCCAACTCTCACCGGAAACGAGCCTGACTTACTGCCGGCAATGCGGACCAAGCTCTGACACCGGTCGTACAGGGACCTAACAGCCCATATCAATGGGCCTGGTACCCCATACTCCCGGAGTACCCCCCACAGAACCCCCCGAGGGACGCGGTCGAATGCCTTTTCCAAGTCTACAAAGCACATGTAAACTGGTTGGGCAAACTCCCACGCACCCTCCAGGACCCTGTTGAGGGTGTAGAGCTGGTCTAGTGTTCCACGACCAGGACGAAAACCACACTGCTCCTCCTGAATCCGAGGTTCGACTATCCGACGGACCCTCCTCTCCAGAACCCCTGAATAGACCTTACCAGGGAGGCTTAAGAGTGTGATCCCTCTATAGTTGGAACACACCCTACGGTCCCCCTTTTTGAATAGGGGAACCACCACCCCAGTCTGCCAATCCAAGGGAACTGCCCCCGATGTCCACGCGATATTGCAGAGTCGCGTAAGCCAACACAACCCCACAACATCCAGAGCCCTAAGGAACTCAGGACGAATCTCATCCACCCCCGGAGCCTTGCCACCGCGGAGCTTTTTAACCACCTCGGCGACCTCAGCACCAGAGATTGGAGAGCCCGACCCAAAGTCCCCAGGCTCCGCTTCCTCAGTGGAAGACGTGCCAGTAGGATTGAGGAGGTCTTCGAAGTATTCCGCCCACCGACTCACAACATCCCGAGTTGAGGTCAACAGCACGCCATCCCCACCATAAATGGTGTTGGTCGCGTACCGCTTTCCCCCCCTGAGACGCCGGATGGTGGACCAGAATCGCCTCGAAGCCGTACGGAAGTCATTCTCCATGGCCTCTCCGAACTCCTCCCACGCCCGAGTTTTTGCCTCAGCAACCACCCGAGCCGCATGCCGCTTGGACTGCCGGTACCTATCTGCTGCTTCCGGGGTCCCACAGGCCAAAAAGGCCCAATAGGACTCCTTCTTCAGCTTGACAGCATCCCTCACCGCCGGTGTCCACCACCGGGTTCGAGGGTTGCCACCACGACAGGCACCAACAACCTTGCGGCCACAACTCCGATAAGCTGCCTCGACAATAGAGGCGCGAAACATGGCCCACTCGGGCTCAATGTCCCCCGCCTCCCTCGGAACGTGTTCAAAGCTCTCCCGGAGGTGGGAGTTAAAGCTCCGTCTTACGGGAGACTCTGCCAGACGTTCCCAGCAGACCCTCACAATACGTTTGGGTCTGCCAGGTCTGACCGGCATCCTCCCCCACCATCGGAGCCAACTCACCACCAGGTAGTGGTCAGTTGACAGCTCCGCCCCTCTCTTCACCCGAGTGTCCAGGACATGCGGCCGCAGATCAGATGAGACGACAACAAAGTCGATCATTGAACTACGACCTAGGGTGTCCTGGTGCCAAGAGCACATATGGACACCCTTATGCCTGAACATGGTGTTCGTTATGGACAATCCATGACGAGCACAGAAGTCCAACAACAGAACACCACTCGGGTTCAGATCAGGGGGGCCGTTCCTCCCAACCACACCCCTCCAGGTCTCACTGTCATTGCCCACGTGAGCGTTGAAGTCCCCCAGCAGAACAAGGGAGTCCCCAGGAGGCGCACCCTCCAATACCCCCTCCAAGGACTCCAAAAAGGGTGGGTAATCTGCGCTGCCGTTCGGCGCATAGGCACAAACAACAGTCAGAGCCCGTCCCCCCACACGTAGGCGAAGGGAGGCTACCCTCTCGTTCACCGGGGTGAACCCCAACGTACAGGCACCAAGATGGGGGGCAACAAGTATGCCCACTCCTGCTCGGCGCCTCTCACCAGGGGCAACTCCAGAGTGGAAGAGTGTCCAACCCCTCTCAAGGAAACTGGTTCCAGAGCCAGAGCCATGCGTTGAGGTGAGTCCGACTATTTCTAGCCGGAACCTCTCAACCTCACACACTAGCTCAGGCTCCTTCCCCACCAGAGAGGTGACATTCCATGTCCCAATGGCCAGCTTCTGTAGCCGAGGATCAGACCGCCAGGGTCCCCGCCCTCGGCCACCACCCATTCCACAATGCACCCGACCCCTTTGGCCCCTCCCACAGGTGGTGAGCCTATGGGAAGGGGGACCCACGTCTCCTCTTCGGGCTGTGCCCGGCCGAGCTCCATGGGTGAAAGCCCGGCCACCAGGCGCTCGCCAACGTGCCCCTCCTCCGGGCCTGGCTCCAGAGTGGGGCCCCGGTGACCCGCGTCCGGGCGAGGGAACATTGTTTCCATTTATATTATTCATCATAAGGGGTCTTGTGGGCTGCGCTTTGTCTCGTCCCTCACCTAGGACCTGTCTGCCTTGGGTGACCCTACTAGGGGCATAAAGCCCCTGACAGCATAGCTCCTAGGATCATTGGGACACTCAAACCCCTCCACCACGGTAAGGTGGCAGCCCAGGGAGGGGGCGTTATAAATTGAATTAATTATTATTATAATTATTATGCAGCATGTGTAACATTTTCAAGTCAGTGGGTAATAAGAATTAACACTCGCACAGGTAAGTTTGTCCTCACAGACTTATTCCAGTCACTTTTTCATTAGTGGCAGGTTTTTCTTGATGAACAAAAGCATTTCTGCTTTGTCACCAGACAGGCGACTTCTTTTCTCATCTACTACATGTCCAGCCAGCTAAACAGGTGCTCACTTTCAATGCTTGTGCATGGGGCAGAGAGGTAGGTTCAGGCAAGATGAGGGAAACAATTTTCATTAATCCTCCAGTAGACCAATGGGTCCTGGCCCCTTTCGACAGGAAAGAAACAGGTAGTTCTGTACCTGCATAGCTGAAGGGCTGGCCAGCTGCTGCTCCTTTTCAATGTTCTCCTTTAAGATTTCATCTTGAACTGCAAACAGTAGACTACACCTTTTTGCTGCAGATTCATCGATGTCAGGAGGCCCCACTTCAGAGAATGTTCCTGCAGCAGGTGTGCATCTGGTCCCCCCCTCTGCTGAGAAGTAGTGATTCTTGTACCTTGTTTTGCATAAACAAAGAAAGATGGGTCAATCATTGTGTTTTGTATACATTAAAAGTTTTTTTAAATTGCATGTAAATAAAGAAATGCATATAAATGCATTTCTTTATTTACATGCAATTTTAAAAAACATTTAAATTAAAAATAAACATTTCTTGATTGAAATTTTCAATAAAGAAATTTTTATTTTAAATTTAATTTAAATGTTTCTTGAAATATAGCAGTAGGTTGTAATTGTGATTAAATAGAATATTCACAGTTACTTACCTTGGATCCAGAATAGTGGTCAAGCTGTACAGGGGCTCATCATGCTCAAAGTTGATGAATCTTCTCACAACAGCCTCCAGCAACGTAGCTTTGGCTTTACCCACACCACGGTCTGTGCTGGCTTGCCTCTCCGTTTGAGTGCAGTGATGGCTGGGATTACAGTTTAAGAGTACTTGATTACGTTCGAATTATCCACTGTGCAGTAAAACTTAACATGGACATTAAACTTACATCAGAAGTCCAGATGTCTGTTGTAAAGCTGAGAGTTTTTGGATTAGCTTTTAGCAGGCTGCGGGTGTCTCTCATAACATGGCTGAACAACTCCGGTAATGCAGCATCAGAAAAATATCTCCGACTCTGCATATTTAATCGTGGGCTCACGTGCTCCATCAAGCTTCTAACCTTGGTCCTCAACGACTGAAAAGGGCTGGTCGTTTAATGCCATGAACTCCATCACTTTCCTCGTGGTAGGTTTGCTCTTTTCGTTGCTCATAAAAGTTAACAGCAGGACACCGACTGGCTCTTTGATAGGGCTAGCTTTAGCTTAGCATTAGCTTGGTTGCTCGCTTCAAACGTTGCACACTTGGCTGCGTGCTGATTTCTTAAATAGCGAACAAGGCTTGTTGTATTAAAGGTTTTTGTTGTGGCTCCACCACGACTTACTTCGGCTTTACACAAGTTGAGATCTTTTGCTCATTTTAAAATAGAACTTCCAAACAGACAACATGGCTGCTCCGAGTGGCCTGTGTTGACTGTTTAATGCGCATGTGCAGACGTGACCTGGTGAGTCAGCCCCCTCTCCGCCCCCCCTCCCCCCACCCCCCTCTCACAGCAGAGAAAAAAGGGACAGCGGCATTTTCAGACTTTTGCGGCGATCGGTGGATAAAATCGGCTTCTCATTTAACGATCGGCCGATCGCCGATTTCCTCAAATTAAGGAAATCGGGGCCGATCGATCGGCCGGTCGATTTATCGGTGCATCCCTAATATATATATATATATATAGATATAGATATAGATATAGATATAGATAGATAGATAGATAGATAGATCAAAGTCAAAAGTCAGTCAACTTTATTGTCAGAACTGCAATATGTACAGGACATACACAGGATTGAAATTGCGTTTCTCTCAGTCCCTCGGGGCAACAGTAACCATTTAAACACTAAAACACTGAAACATTTAATAAACATAAGCATAAAATAGTAAAAGTGTAACACTGTCCTGAGTTTTTGCATAGTAGTATAAAAGTATGAAAATTTACACCAACACTAAAACATATATAGATAGATATAGATATATAGATAGATATAGATAGATATAGATAGATAGAGAGATAGATATTAGGCATGTAACGGTTGTAATGGGTGTACCGAACCGTTTCGGTACAGCACGTTCGGTTCGGTCCACCTGAGTACCGTTTCGATTATTTTTTCACTCATTGAACGTTAATATATGCGCCGCGGAACAAAATTTCCTGGGCACGTTTCAGCACGGAGCTATTATCGCGCAGCACGCGCAGCATTATTAGCCATTAGCTGCTCGCTCCTGTCTCCTGTTTGGGAACGTTATGGCTTTCTTGTTAAGACGAGCGCACGTTCAAAGGTATGTTTGTTTCATGAAGACTGGCTCTGCAGCAGCTGCGTGACACAGCTCTCTGCAGCAGCAACACGTAACGTGAACGCTCTGGAAACTACGTCATCGGAATGTGAACAGAAACAGCAGCTGTTGCAGAAACACCGCTAAAAGCAGCTGCATTTAAACAACTTTTATCAGGTAATCAGAGCGGTCCAGAGCAATAACACAAACTGTATGAGTTTTTAAAAAAGGCGTTCAATACAGAACAACTGGACTTTATTTGTAGCAAACAAGACGTTTCGCTTCTCATCCGAGGAGCTTTATCAATTCAGTGAGGAGACAGTGAGAGGGCGAATCTGGATTCTGGAGAACAGAGAGCCCTAAACTCCTATGAGGGAACAGCGCCAAGCCATTGGTTCTGATATGTGGATGATACCTGGGTCAAAATCCAAGCCAGCGAGGTGGAAGCGTTCACCAGACACATTAACTCAGTAGATAACAACATCAAGTTCACCAGAGAGGATGCTAATGACAACAAGCTGCCTTTTTTGGACTGTTTGGTGCATATGGAGGGAGAGGACAGTCTCAACATTGAAGTTTACAGAAAACCAACCCACACAGACCAGTATCTTCTGTTTGACTCTCACCATCCACTGGAACACAAACTTTCTGTCATCAGAACTTTACAGCATCGGGCCGATCACATCCCCACGAAGACAGAAGGGAAGGAAAAGGAACAGAAACACATTGAAAAATCTCTCCAAACATGTGGATATCCTAACTGGGCTTTTGTCAAGTCAGCGAGGAAATTTTCAAAACACAATAAGGAACAGAAAAAGGAGAACAGACGAAAAAACATTGTCATCCCTTATGTTGCTGGACTATCAGAGAATTTCAGAAGGATTTTCAACAAACACAACATCCCAGTACATTTCAAACCCAGCAGGACTCTCAGACAGAGGCTGGTGCACCCTAAGGACAAAACACCAACACACAAACAGAGTGGTGTAGTTTATGCAGTCCAGTGCAGCGAGGACTGTCCAGACCTATACATTGGAGAAACTAAACAGCCCATCCACAGAAGAATGTCCCAACACAGGAGAGCCTCCTCCTCTGGACAAAACTCAGCTGTTCACCTCCACCTCACAGACAAGGGACACTCTTTTGAGGACCAGAATGTACATATTTTGGACCGAGAGCACAGGTGGTTTGAGAGGGGTGTGAAGGAGGCGATTTATGTAAAAAGAGAGAAACCATCGTTAAACAGAGGAGGAGGTCTAAGATTTCAACTTTCTAAAACTTATGGTGCGGCCCTGGGTTTGGTTCCCAGGCGT
>JBBPBX010037722.1:7010-21358 GCA_038048925.1 Garcialebias charrua | reverse complement strand
TTAGGCCTGGAGCTGCATCTGTTATGTACCTTCAGGGGGTGAGAGTTTTTAAAAACGTCATTGTTGTGTTTGTGTTGGCTGCAAGTCTGCTGAAAGCCCAGCAGCCTGCTAAGAAGCACTTTAAAAAAAACGCAGCCTAATCAGGCTTGATTAACTCAGCTGAAACACCTGTTGAGTCTTAGCTTTTTAAATACTCTGGGCTGAGACCTGAAAGGTGTGGAGCCTTGCTGGGAGCAAGTAAAGGCATGCTAGGAGCAAGTGTGGAGTTTTGAGATTGCCAGCCAAGGTTGGTGGACACAAGCAGGGGCTTGTTGGAGCAACTTGAGAGCCTTTTAAAAGTTAAACCAAGTTTGGATTAAGGTTGCTGTAAGTACTGCATATATATGTGTGTGTGTTCAGGTGTGTTCTCCACACACCCTGGCCACCATGTGTTGAGCTAAGGCTCTTAAATTCTGGTGCTGTCTAAACAGCACATGTAGAGCAAATGATGCTCTTGTGACAGCTCTAGTGCTTACTAGAGTTGTGTGAAGCTAGAGTAAGCTAGTGGAGGCTAGTGGAAGCGGTATGAATCAAGTTTAAGCTTGTTTGAGGCTAGTGTAGGAAAAATTAGATGTAAGCTGAAGTTCATCTTGGAACCAGCTGAAGATACACTTAAGATAAAACTGAGTGTTGAGTGACAGCCTTGCTACTGTATGGTGTACAAACATTGAGGAGAGCTCTACCCTCTCCATTTGTTTGTGAGTTTGCTCCAGGGAGAGTAGTAGTTGAGCTGTTTGAGCTCTTAAAAACGCCACTGATTGTTAATTAGAGTTATGTTTAGAATGAAGCACCTTAAGTGTTAGTTGAAACTTTGGCCTTAGACTTAGAGGTTTGGGACTGTACCACTGAGGCTTGTTTCAGTTAAATTTTGGAGACACAGAGGGCAATGTCTGTGCAGTTGTCCAAGAGGGGGACAGCTGGGGTTAACAGTGAGAGACTGTTACCTTTTTCCTTTTCTTTTTATTTGTACTTTTGATTGTGTGAGTGCTTGTAGTCCTGTTTTTGTCTTTTGTTTATTTTAGAGGGACTTTTTGTAAGGTAGATCGTCGCCTGGGGAGACACGACAGCCCTGTACAGGATTGGGTTTGCCTGGGTGGCGTTTTATTATTTTTGGCCAGACTCACCGGTACACCATTCTGTTGTTACTTTAATTTTTTTCTTTTCTTTTGGATGCTGAACCTGAAGCGGGCACTCCAGACCAGGTGGGAGAAGCCTGGGAGGACCTTGCCAGCCTGGGTACTTTATTTTTGTTTAATAACATTTGTTTTAATTCTTTTTCTATGTCCAATGTCCACTTTGTATGTTTTGTTTAGGTTAGTTTAGGATTTGTCTGGGATTTGAATGAATGAGCTTGTTTTGGTTAGGATCACAGGAGCTTTGCCTTTTGAGTGCAGCTTGGGGTGCTGTGTTGTTGGCTCTTTGAGTGCTTGATTAGGCGACTTATGTGCTTGTCTGCTCAGAACAAACTATATTTGAGCTTGGGTGCTTGAATATTTAATGTGGTCTTGTCGCTGAGCAAGTTTTGATGAAACAGTAGTTGTGAACCTGCTTCTAGCTTTGAACTGTGTTACTATGTGTTCTGTAGGGTACACAGTTGTTGCACTACAGGTGTGAAGAAGGTGCTGGATGTGGTTGGACAACAGCAGAGTTATCTGCTGTTTGTGTGTATTAAGGGCTTGTCATATAGGTGCTGTAAAATTTTGTCACCTCATGTTTGTTGAGGACTTGACTTCAGCAGTTTGAAGCTGGCTGAAGCTTCTCTTTTGTGCTGATTGTGCTAAGTACTATCAGCTGTGTGTGTGTGTGTGTGTGTGTGTGTGTATGTGCATGTTGCTGCTTGTGATACGTTCAAGGGCAGTAGGGCATTTGTATTTTGGTTCACTGTGGTCTGAACATTTTGGTGGTGAACTGTTTGGGTAAGCTGTTTTTAAAATAAAAAAACAGTAAACAGTTTTGCTCACAACATGGCATTTAATTTAAGGACATTTATTGAACAGTCTACAGTGCAGGTCTTTGCAGACGGCACGAAAGTCCAGAAGCTAAGTGTAGCAAACCATTTTAACATTGACATTAGAAAATATGCTGATGACGAATGGTTGAGATGTGCACTGCTTTATGAATTAACCCAGTTTAGGATTTTTCCTGAGATGAATAAGCAACTGTGTTTGAGGGAAAATGAAAATGAAACTGCTTTAAGACAAAAAGAGCTCAAAGAGGAAAAACTTATTCTTGAGCAGCAACAAATTGCTCTAAGAGAATGTCTTGAGCAGGAGCGAGCTACTTTGAAAGAAAAACATGAGCGTGAACTATTGTTTTAAAAAAGCAGGAACAAGAGAGACAGCTCGCACACCAAGTTTTCTGAATAAACAAGAAGAATGATAAGCTGCTCAAAGAGAAGAAGAAATTGAAAGACAAAGACTTCAAGCTGCTCGTGAACAAAAAACTAAAGTTGCAGAGGGAGTTAACAGAGTTGAGGCTCAATGTTGAACAGAGAAAACAGTGATCGTGTCCCGTTGTGTGTCATCTAAAGGTGACACCAGAGCCTTGCACTCAAGCAGGTGAGCCTCTAACACATCTACAGGAGATGGTGCTTCAAGAACATCGACCGGAGGAGAAGAAAGACGAGGACATCAATTTGGGTGACAGTCTCTTCTTGTTTTTTGAATCTGACTTAATCCCAGTTAAGCCAAATGGGGATTTGAAAAACTTAAAAGAAGAAGAAAAAGAAGATGACATTGACTTGAGTGACAGTTTTTTATTGTTATTTAAAACTGAACAACTCTCATTTAAGTCAGGACGTGAAGAACATGAGGACCTGAAGAACTCAGAAGAGGTGAAGACACACGTGTCAAGTTCTCTTGTTTCTTTGTGTTCCCTTTCAGCCACTGCAGGAAACTTTTAAAGACTGTTGCTGAATGATATGGGACCATGGCCTCAAAAGGAAACTGGAAATTAGTCAGGAAATGACTTTATTATGTCTGTGTGGTGTGCAACAGTGAAATCTTATGTTGAGCATAATTCTCTGTTGATTAACTCAGTCTCATGTGTTTTCAGAGTAGCTGAAAGCAAAGCTGCTACGATTGACCAAAAGGTGTCATTACAGCCGACCAGGGAGAGCTGTCCTGCACTGACCGGAGCTGAAAGCAAGGAGAACAGTTTCCCTCTGTATGCAAAAGAGAGACAACGTTCTTATTTACTGACTGACCACATCAGACATGATGTTAGCGTTTGTCAAGCAAAACAAAAGTTTTTCAGATTAATGTCAGATCAGAGACGCCTTTTTGGTTTTAAAACTTTTTGGGTGTGACTGTAGAACTTGTTAGCGGTTTGATGGACTCATTTTTTTAAATGATAAAATGATAAAAGAGCTGAAGGATCTGGATGAACTCAGGAGATGAATAATTACAAATCAATGAAACAACTCACACTCAAAATGGATAAAATATACAGTGAAATGAACAAATACATTAGAACATGACAACATACGAAGACTCAGAACCTAAAATATATAATGTTGAAAATGTGATTGATGCAATTTTTTTCCTGTAATAAAAGATAGCGAATATTATAATGAAGAGCAGTTTAATGACATCAATATATCAAATGGAGTTCTCTCTATTATTCACTTTAATAGCAGAAGTATAAATGCAAACATATCCAAAATAACAGATTACTTAAAACAGTTAAATAGAACTTTTACGATAATAGCGCTGTCAGAGACATGGCTCAATGATGATAACACAAGTAATATTCACATCGAGGGGTATGAATTATATCATATGAACAGAAATAATAAAAGAGGTGGTGGAGTCGCTCTATTTGTCAATAATGAAATAAAATGTAAATTAAATAGTGAAATGTCAATAATAGTTGATAATATTATGGAAATGATAACAATAGAAATAATAAACAAAAACGATAAAAACATAATAATAAGTTGTGTATATAGATCACCAGGAGCAAATATAGAAATATGTTGTGGGGCGGCCGTGGCGTAATGGTAATGGCAGTCGTCCCTCGATCGGAAGGTTGATGGTTCGTATCCCGGTTCCCCACACCATGTGTCGTGTCCTTGGGCAAGACACTTAACCCCGAGTTGCTCCTGGTAGGACTGGAAAGCACCTTGCATGGTAGTCTGCCGCTACCGGTGTATGAATGTGTGTAGCACTTTGAGATTTTCACTAATGAAAAGTGCGTTATAAATTGAATTCATTATTATTATTATTTTTATTCACAGATAAAATCTTGGAGCTAATGGAGAAGAGTTTTAATAAAAAAGTTTTTTTGTGTGGAGACTTTAACATTGATATGGGAAATAAAACAGATTCAAATAACATAAGCACATTTATAAACTCAATGTACAGTTTAAATATGTATCCATTGATATCAAAGCCAACAAGAATTACAACTCATAGTGCCACAATAATTGATAATATTTTCACAAATATAACAAATGGGGACGTGATAGGTGGTATCTTAACGACCGACTTAAGTGATCATTTACCAGTTTTCACAATCTATAAAAATGATCAAAGCATCACAAAAGCAGTTACAACGAAGAAAAAGATCATAAACACGTCAAAAAAAGTTTTGGAAAAATTAAAAGAGGATCTAGATAAACAAGACTGGAATGAAGTGTATGTTGATGATGCGAACAGAGCATATGATGAGTTTATGAATATCTTGGAAGCTCTGTATGAAAAGAATTGTGTGCAAACAAATTACACAAAGAGAAATACGGTTGATCAACCATGGATGACAAAAGGGTTGAGAAATGCTTGTAAAAAAAAGAATTATTTGTATTCATGTTTCTTGAAATTGCGAAGTCAGAGCGCTGAAGAAAAATATAAAAAGTATAAAAATAAATTAGTAGGGATTATAAGGAAACATAAGAAAGAATATTATAGTAAATTATTAGATAAAAGTAATGGTGATATGAAAGCAACATGGCGAGTAATGAATAGTGTCCTGAAGAATCATAAAACAAAAACTGGTATTTCAAAATATTTTGTAAAAGACAACGATGAAATTCATGATGAAAATGAAATTGTAAATGGATTTAATCAATATTTTGTGAATGTTAATAATAATAATAATAATGAATTCAATTTATAACGCACTTTTCATTAATGAAAATCTCAAAGTGCTACAAGGAGCAACAGAATTAAATGACAATAAAACAAATAATAAAACAATTAAAATCAATAACAATATCAGCTAAGATCAAAAGTAGAATCATGAGGAGGTAGAGTATGCTTGGTCGAAAAGAAAGGTCTTCAAGTCGCTCTTAAAGTCAACCACAGACTGTGGGGCTCTTAGACAGTCAGGAAGAGAGTTCCACAGGCGGGGGGCAGCCACACTGAAAGCCCGGTCTCCCATGGTCCTTAATTTGGTTCTCGGAATGTGAAGGAGATTGCTGTTCTGTGACCGCAGCGAACGGGTGGATGAGTATGGAATGAGAATATCCTTCAGATAATCTGGTGAAGTTCCGTGTAAGCATTGATGTGTAATGAGAGCAGTTTTGTACTGAATTCTGTAGGCGACAGGAAGCCAATGAAGGTTATGGAGAATGGGCGTAATATGTTCAAATTTACGAACTCTCAACAAGATCCTTGCTGCACTGTTTTGAATATATTGAAGTTTCTGAAGGTTTTTGCCAGGGATTCCAATAAACAGGGAGTTGCAGTAGTCGAGCCTGGAGGAGACAAAAGCATGGACGAGCTTCTCAGCATCGGAAAAAGTTAGGGATGGGCGAAGTCTGGAGATGTTTCGAAGATGGAAGAAGCAAGTTTTAAACAGATGCTTAATGTGATTTTCAAATGTAAGATTGGAGTCCATTTTTATTCCAAGATTAGTAACAGAGGTGGAGAGGGGGATGTCTTGTCCAGAAAAGGAAAGTCTTGTTATAGGAGATGTTTGTACCTGGTGAGGGGTGCCAATCAGTATGGCCTCAGTCTTGGAGCAGTTTAATTGAAGAAAGTTCTGATTCATCCATGCCCTAATTGCCTCCAGGCAGGCAGAGAGGGCAGTGAGTGAAGATGGAGATGACAAGGTGGAAGATGAGGATGCTCCAGTCCTGATGTAAAGCTGTGTATCGTCGGCATAACAGTGAAAAGAAATGTTGAACTGATTAATAATTTGACCTAAAGGCAGCATGTAAAGGGAAAACAGCAGGGGCCCCAGAACCGACCCCTGAGGGACACCACAGGAGACACAAACTGTCTGGGACGTGGCGTTGCCAAGACTAACACATTCCAGCCTATTGGAGAGGAAAGATTTGAACCAGTCCAGGACTGTGTCGCAGAGACCGACCTCCACATGAAGACGGTGGAGGAGGATACTATGGTCCACAGTGTCGAAGGCTGCAGTGAGGTCAAGGAGGACAAGGATGGAGGGAGAGCCAGTGTCAGCAGCCAAGAGGACATCATTGGTAACCCTCAGCAATGCAGTCTCTGTACTGTGAGCTGCCCTGAATCCAGACTGGAACTTCTCATACAGGGAGTGTTGTTGTAGGTGATCCTGCAGCTGAGCAGCAACAGCTTTTTCCAGCACTTTAGACAGAAAAGGGAGGTGTGAAATTGGGCGGTAATTAGAAAAAATGTCGGGATCCAAATTAGATTTTTTCAGAAGAGGCCTAATGATGGCGGTTTTTAGAGGCAGTGGAACATGACCAGATTGTAGAGACTGATTTATTATTTGAGTGATAAGTGGGCCTATTGCAGAATGATTGGTTTTTATGAGAGAAGAGGGGAAAGGATCCAGGGCGCAGGATGAAGGCTTCATTTTCTTGATGATGGCCTCCACCTCACTCTGAACAACTTCGTCAAAGCTGTTTAGGGTCCCAGAATGCAGACGGGTGGGTGGCACACTGAGAACGGGGAGGTTGTGGAGCTGAGATCTGATAGTGTCAACTTTGGTTTTAAAAGATGAAAGAAACAGGTCACATTTTTGAGCAGAGTCCTCAAGAGTTTGCTTAATGGGATTAAGCAGACGAGTGATTGTGGAGAAGAGCTGTTTAGAGTTTCCAGGGCAGGTGTTGATGATGTTAGAATAATATTTGGAGCGTGCTTCTTTAAGAGAATAGGCGTATGCTTTCTGATGTTCTTTATATGCCTGCTTATGCACAGACAGACCAGATGATTTTACACGTCTCTCAATAGCACGGCCAGTTGCCTTCATCTTGCGCAGCTCATCAGTGTACCAAGGAGCTGAGCGCGAGAAAGACACCAGTCTTGTCTTTAAGGGGGCGTGTAGGTCCAGGAGCTCCCGAAGAGATTGGTTGTAGTAATCCACAGAGTCATCTGCAGATGAATGATTGACAGCGGTCAGGGTGTGAAGATCATCAGACAGAACATCAAGGGGAATGTTTTTAAGAGATAAGGGATAAGAGATTTATTTATTTAACATTGCACCGAAATACAACGTGATTATGTAGCACAGTCGTCCAGAAGAGGGAAGAGAATGCAAGCTGCAGCATTTCCAAACACATTACATGTTCTTCTGCGCGGCCGCGCTCATCCGTCTCCGGATGAAGGTCAAACAGATATGGAAAAAGGAAAAACACAATAGGTATCATTTGTGATATTCAAAAAAAGAATCTATTCAAAGATTGTCTTAAGACACTCTAGGATAAAGTCCCAAAAACTCTATCAGCGATAAGCACACACAGACAAGACTTTGTTGCAGATTTATGATGGCAGGCAGGGAGGAACAGTCTGTGTGTATCAGCTCCAGATAGAACAGTTCGCTGGTCTCAGAGCTCGGCTCCAACCGAGAACGCACACAACACAGAACCTCTGGGGGGAGGGGTGGGGGGGGCAGCGGGTCCCTTCAGCTGCCAGCTCAGGAGATTTGTAGACAGCCTTCAGTCCAAGGCCAGAGGCCAGATTAGAATAGTTGCTTTTTTTCAGTCAGACCACAGTGTTCTTTTTACTGCAGACTTTAAGTCCAGGTGCTGTTTCTGGGTCCAAATCGCCGAATCGAAAGAGGTTCCAAGCTAAAAAGATCCTTCCGTATGTGCCCTGTTTTAATCCGGACGGCTGTAAACGAGTCCACACACCGCAGGTCTGCGGCAGCCACCGCTTCTCCCACCGTGTGGTCCAGCCCGTACAACAGCTGGGAAGGTCATTCATAGCCTGGATCAAAGCATTTTCGCTGAGCTGAAGTCTCGCAAGCACGCCGATCGCTGCGGTCCTCCTCAGCCCTTCAGTGGCAGACAGCCACCAGTATCCCAATAAATCACAGAGATTCCACGTCCCCGACAGAGAGAGCGGACAGCTACTTTAGTCTGCTCATCGAGTCCATAATGTAGCTCACCGCATGCGTGTCGGTAGGGCGCCCTGGCTCTCCCTTGCCAGTGCGCTTCGCGGAAATTTTTGTTATCGATAGTATCGATAGATGAAATAGCCCAGAAAACAGTCCACGCACATAAATCCATCCCAAATTGGTTCGAGCGAGCGCTGAAGAGTAACAGACGAGACAAATGCAGAAGCGGGGGGGGGGAAACCAGGGAGGTTTAGGAGCAAAAGGAGATGCGACCAGCCTTGCCGAGAAGCGGAAGTAAAGGTCACGGAACTGGATGGGTCGTTTTGGATTTGAAGCAGGCGAAGATGAAGGCACTTCCAGGGAGATGACCCTGTGGTCTGAGACACCCAGGTCATATACAGATAAGTTATTGATGAGTACAGTGTCTGTAATCACCAAATCCAGAGTATGCCCCCTGCTGTGCGTAGGGGCGTCAACATGTTGAGTGAGATTAAGAGAGTCCAGAAGAGACTTAAAATCTGTTGCCAGAGGTGAAGAAGAATTGTCCACGTGGATATTTAAGTCGCCAAGAAAAATAGTCTTCACAGGGGAGGTGCAGAAAAAAGTGAGAAGGTCATGCATCTCTGAGTTAAATGAAACATGCGGTTTGGGAGGTCTATAAATTAATATAACATTCATCAGGAGTGGGGCTTTGAAGCTGAAAGCCAGACATTCAAAAGAGGAAAAGTCCTGAGAAGACAGATGAGACAATTTTAAATTACTGCGATAAATTACAGCCAGACCACCACCGCGGCCAGTGCTGCGGGCTCTCTGCAGATAACTGTATCCAGAGGGACACGCCTCATTCAGAGAACTGAACACCTCTGGTTGGTGCCACGTCTCTGTAAGACACATGAGGTCCAAGTCCTTCTCCAGAATGTGATCATGAATTAAACATGACTTGTTGGAAAGAGACTGCACATTGAAAAGTTCTAATTTAATACCAGTTGGAATAGGAGCTTTTTGAACCGGTTTAAGCAGACTGAAGTCCACTCCACGTTTTCCTCGCCACTTCGTGCGCAGAGGACTACAAAGGCCTACAGACGCAGCGTTCTGATGACGCCATCGAGGTGCGACACGTCTCTCAGTCCAGACAGCACTAATCGAATCAGAGTTCGCTTGAGAATAAACAGTTTTCTTTCGAGAGCTTCTATGGATGTAACGAGGTCTACGCAGAAGTCCCAGTTGTTTGATGGTGGAAATAGAAGGAGGAATGGAGCAGTTGTTAAGTTCAAACAACTGCGAAGCGGAATACGTCAACATCCACGAGCCGGAGGAGGCTAGCACAGAGCTAGCCGCTAGCAGCAGGCCCACGGCTCCGAAAAAGATATACAAGAAGGAGAGAGAGGTAACTCGAACGAGCATTACCTTGAAGGAGTACAGGAGAGAGTCCAGAACAGTCCAGAGGACACAGGAAGTTGAGAGAGGCAGCAGGTAAGCGAACAATAAGTGCAGCTACGTGATACTCGAAGCTAAATTCGTGTTGAAGCTAGCGGGAGCTAGCAGCCCCTACTATTATTAAAATTCCGGTTAGACTAGTAAAGTTTTCTATCTAATGACTCCAGCAAACAAGTCAAATCTTGGCTTCGCCACGATCTCCCATCCTGAGCAAGCACAATGGCATCAGTGGAAAGGAAAAACTCCCTTTTAGAAGGAAGAAACCTCTAGCAGACCCAGGCTCAGGACAAGCGGTCATCTGCTTTGACCGGCAACTTATAATGTTTGCAGATCCACAACGCAGTCAGAAAAGACAGTTGCTCTAAAACTAACTAACTAAAACACAAAACTTAATCACAGAAAGGTAGAAATGTCCGCGTCCGATTCACACAGGTGCTGTACACAGGCTTGCGCCTGCCGCACTCTGCGTTCAAGAAAGGTAGAAAAGTTCAAAGAAAGGTAGAAATGTCCGCGTCCGCTTGTACAGGTGCTGTACACAGGCTTACGCCTGTCGCACTCTGCAATCGAGAAAGGTAGAAATGTCCAACAAGGCTCGGTGAAAAAAAAACAGCAGAAAGTAATAAAAAAGGCTTCAAAAAGCAAAAAGTACGAGGAGCAGCGGCAGCCAAGGTGTGCCCGCGTCCACTTCCTCCACAGGTGCTCAGTCACAGGTGTTGGATCAAGCCTTGCAGCTAAAATACCAAAAGTAGATAATAATGTGATCCATTCAATTACAGGTTGTGCAAATAGTATTTTTCTAAATGGAACTAACAAAGAGGAAATAATGAATGTAGTAAAAAATCTTACAGACAAGAGATCAAAAGACTGGGTGGACATGGATATGATGTTTGTAAAGGACATAATGAGCCATGTTATTGAGCCGTTTACATATATATGTAATTTATCATTTTCAACAGGAATATTTCCAGATAATATGAAAGTAGCTAAGGTAGTTCCTCTTTTTAAAAATGGTGATAAATGTGTGTTCAACAATTATAGACCTATATCCTTGTTACCACAGTTTTCAAAAATTCTTGAAAAACTATTTGTAAACAGACTAGATCAATTTATAGATAAACAAAATATTCTAAGCAACAGTCAGTATGGGTTTAGAGCAAAAAACTCTACATCAATGGCTCTCATGGAATTAATGGAACAAATAACTACTGCTGTCGATCAAAAACAATATTGTATCAGTATTTTTGTTGATTTAAAAAAAGCATTCGATACTATTGATCACACCATTCTCCTTGAAAAACTGAACAAATATGGTATTAGAGGACCAGCATTACAGTGGGTATCTAGCTACTTGAAAGATAGGAAACAATTTGTACAAATAAATGATGTAAGATCTGACCTCTGTAATATCACATGTGGAGTTCCCCAAGGCTCTGTACTTGGACCAAAGCTATTTATTTTATATGTGAATGACTTGGTAAATGTGTCAGGACTCCTTAAATGTGTACTTTTTGCTGATGATACCACATTTTTCTGTTTAGGTGAAGATATAGAACAAATGTTGGAATTGATAAAGACAGAATTTGTCAAGATACAAACTTGGTTTAAAATAAATAAATTATCATTAAATCTAGAAAAAACTAATTACATGATATTCAGTAATAAAAAGAAAACTGTTGATGTTCCACTCAAAATTGAGGGTGTTGAGATTTGTAGAGTGAGTGAGGTGAAGTTTTTGGGTGTTATCATTGATGACAAACTGACATGGAAACAACACATAAATTCTGTAAGAATAAAAATAGCTAAATCGATTGCAGTACTGTACAAAGTCAGAGACCTATTGAATGATAAAGCTCTGTATTTGTTGTATAACACAATCATTGTTCCACACTTAATCTATTGTATTGATGTTTGGGGGAATGCGTGTAAAACAATCACAAAGCCTATTTTTGTATTACAGAAAAGAGCTGTAAGAATTATCACTAGAAAACATTACCGTCATCCATCAAGTACATTATTTTATCAACTGAAGTTATTGAAGTTCCATGATTTGGTAGACTATAATATTTTATCAGTTATGTATAGGGCTCAAAATAATGCATTACCTTTAAATATCCAAATGCATTTTGTTAAAAGACAAAGTTGTTATAATCTTAAGGGGACAGAGATGTTTGTAAAACCACAATTCAGAACTAGTTTGAAGGGACGTTCTACCTCAATCCAGGGAATTAGATTATGGAATGGCTTGGAGAATGTAGTTAAAAATGCCAAGTCAATGTTTACATTTAAGAAAATGATCAAAACAAATGTGTTAAAAAAATATATGAAATAGCGTAATGTGTATTGTATTAGTTAGAAAATTAGAAAGAGTTAGTCATTTTGTACTGTTGGCTGAAGATTATTATTGTTTAATCTGATTGTTGGAAAAAAAGGGCAGATATAATAAGATTTATTCTTCTTTCTGCTACCTTTCATTTTATTTTATTTTGTACATTATCCTTTATGGGATTGTCTTGTATTGTCTCTTTTGTAAAAAAATGAACACATTTAATAAACATAAACATAAATGATGTTTTTAGTCCATTTAGGTATGTGACCGCTACTTTTTTAACCTCTAAGGTCTTGTTTTTTTGTATGGGTGAATGTGTGATGTTTCCCCTGACATACTCATCTTTCCCATACATAATAATTTGCGGTGGAGGTGTTATGTATCCTGATGGGGTGAGAGTTTTTAAAAACATCATTGTTGTGTTTGTGTTGGTTGCAAGTCTGCTGAAAGCCCCACAGCCTGCTGAGAAGCACTTTTTTTTTAACTCGGCCTAATCAGGCTTGATTAACTCAACTGAAACACCTATTGAGTCTCAGCCTTTTAAATATTCTGGGCTGAGACCTGAAAAGTGTGGAACCTTATTGGAAGCAAGTGGAGGCTTGTTGGGAGCAAGTGTGGAGTGTTAAGATTGCCAGCTGAGGTTGGTGGACGCAAGCAGGGGCTTGTTGGAGCAATTTGAGAGCCTTTTAAAGGTAAACCAAGTTTTGATAAGGTAGCTGTAAGTGTTGCATGTGTGTGTTCAGGTGTGTTCTCCACCCCCTGGCCACCGTGTGTTGAGCTAAGGCTCTTAAATTCTGGTGCTGTCTAAACAGCACATGTAGAGCAAAGTGTGCTCTTTTGACAGCTCTAGTGTTTACTAGAGTTGTGTGAAGCTAGAGTAAGCTAGTGGAGGCTAGTGGAAGCTGTATGAATCAAGTTTAAGCTTGTTTGAGACTAGTGTAGGAAACACTAGATGTCAACTGAAGTTCATCTTGGAAGCAGCTGAAGATACACTTAAGATAAAACTGAGTGTTGAGTGACAGCCTTGGTGCTGTGTGGTGTACAAACTTTGAGGAGAGCTCTACCTTCTCCATTTGTTTGTGAGTTTGCTCCAGGGGGAGTAGTAGTTGAGTTGTTTGATCTTTTAAAAACGCTTCTGATTGTTAATTAGAGTTATGTGTAGAATGAAGCACCTTAAGTGCTAGTTGAAACTTTGGCCTAGACTTAGAGGTGTGGGCCTGTGCCACTGAGGCATGTTTGAGTTAAATTTTGGAGACATTGTGGGCAGTGTCTGTGCAGTTGTCCAAGACGGACCTGGGGGGGTCATTGTGTTTAGTTGCTGGTGGGGCTCTTCCGGTTCTCCCCTATAGTTGGATCTGGGGGTGGGTGAGTGGTTTGTTCTGTTTGCGTGGCTCTGGGGGCTCCGTGCTCGGGGTCCCTCTTAGGGTCTTCGGCTCTGGTCCCCCCTTTGTCTGCCTCAGGTCTTGGGGGTCGTGTCTCTGATGCTTCACGGTCACTATTGAATGTTCTATTAGAGAGGCCTTATACACTCATGCATGCTCACAACCACACACAAATACAGGTAGTCCCCGATTTACGAGCGCTCTGATCTACTAGGTTCCAGACTTACGAGCTGGCGAATTATTGGAAAAAACGCAAAAAATACTGAGTTTTCCTGTGTTTTTTCACCACAGTTCGTTAGCTAAACATGTGGACACACGTTTCCGATCATTTTTATGCACTCATAAGCAGTTTTTCGATGAAAAACGAGTGTTTGTAGTCGCGCTAGCAAAACCGTTCCAATTTACGAGCGAATTTCCGGACTTACGAGAAGCGTGGCGGCCGTTCCAAATTACGAGATTTCCGGTTTACGAGCGCCTCGTTGTAACGGATCTCGCTCGTAAATCGGGGACTACCTGTAGAACGAGTTACCGTTGCTCATCAAACAGGCCCCCTCCCTCTCGGTTTTCAAATCCCGGTTAAAAACTCACTACTACTCCATTGCTTTCAATGCCAGCTGATTTGTATTGGATCGTTTGATTTATGATCTGTAATGTTTTTATGTTTTTCGTGTTGTACTTCATTGTCTGTGTTGCCTGTTGCGTGTTTGTTTGTCCAGCACTTTGGTGTGGACTTGTTCCTGTTTAAAGTGCTTTATAAATAAAATGGTATGGTATGGTATGGTATGGGATGCACATGCAGGTATCGTATGTAGATATGTAGATGTGTATGTGAATACATATGTATGTATGTATGTATGTATGTATGTATGTATGTATGTATGTATGTATGTATATATATA
>JBBPBX010037721.1:15373-30773 GCA_038048925.1 Garcialebias charrua | reverse complement strand
ATATATATATATATATATATATATATATATACATACATATATATATATATATATATATCAGGGTATATGCAGAAATTCTAGAGTTGAATTTAATACCTTTTAATACCTTTTTAATACCATCAAAATATTTTTTAATACCATCACGGCACCGAGCTGTAACCGTAGCGGCAACCTGTTGTATTTCAGTTCCATGCAACTAATTGTAAAGTGATAAGATTACTGTCATTTTCTTCCTAAACTTTGGTAGTAAATGTAGTTTTATAACAATTACTGGATACAGTACATCAATTTGCTTCTTGCCTCAATAAAAGCACTGACCTATTTGTTATTTAAATCTAACCCAAGAGAAAAAGTTTAATTGTTCCCACACACAGCATATCTCTAATGGCAAACAAAAAACTGTAAACTTGAAAACAGAACAGTTTAGTTAAAATAATTCAACACTGAACACATGCATAATTCAAAAAGAGAGGGAGAAAAATAATAACTACTGTATTTTTCATCCTGTAAGTTGCAGTTTTTTTTGCATAATTTACATGCCTTGCAACTTATAGGACGAAGTGACATATTTATAGATTCCCCCCCCCCCATATTTATAAACCATTTGATTGAAATATGACCATTTCCATTCATTCTGACTGAAAAAAAAAAACCGATGGCCCCATAGTAGTAAAAGGGTATGGCATGCTGTTGGCTGTTGTATCATGTAATAGGAAAACGTGCCTTTAATGACAAATTAAAAAAAGTTCAAGACAAAAACAACTGGACTTTATTTATTATACTATTTATTATACTATACTTTGTTTTTTTATTGCACTTTTTAGAATTCACCATGTCCTGGATGACTGAGAATCTTCACTAGCTATTAATGACCCAATCGGCCTGCCATACTCTCCCCACCTCTCTGCTCACTGCTTCAATCCAGCAGCCAGCTGCACCGCCCCGGCGAAATGCAGCTAATTTGACCATTAAAGTGCATTTATTAAGAAAATGATAGACAGAAACACACCTCTGCTATAATTTCGAGCTAACAAACAATTGTTTAGGTATTTTTCTTGTTAAATGACGGCGAAACGAGCCGCGCTCCTTTTTCCTGTTTTCACCGCTGAGCGATCACGGTGCACAGGCAGCGACACTTTTTTTTTTAAATAAAGCCGATTGAACCATTAAAGTACATTTATTAAGAAAACGTTAGACTGAGACACACCTTTTGCTCTAATTTCGAGCTAACAAACAATTGTTTAGGTAAATTTCTTGTTAAATGTCGGAGGATAAAGCCGCGCTCCTCTTTCCTGTTTCTTTTTACAGACATGATCAGCCTCGGCCAGCTGTAGGTGCGCGCGCACACTGACTGACGATATGACGTCTTTGTTTTCGCTAAGGTCCTACTTGGAACATAAAATTAGAAAAGATAAATAAATTCACAGACCTTTTTTTAGACGCCAGAAAGGGAAAAATATAGTTGTGTAGGTTTTAAAAAATTTAATACCTCGTTAGATGACGTTTATTACTTTTTAATACTTTTTAATGGCCTTAATTTGTGTTAATTTCATTTACTACCTTTTACAACCCCGCGGATACCCTGTATATATACAGGTGACCCCCGACCTACGACCCCATCGACCTGCGAACCACGGGACCTACGAACATATCATATTTAATAAAAATATGAAATTACTGTATTAAAAAAAATATATATATATATATATATTTTTTTTTTTTTTGTGTTTAAATGTTCTTAATTTCATGTGTACATCACTTTGTTGCAGCTATGGTTGTTTTAAAGGCTTTATAAATAATAATTATGATAAAAAAGATCATTTCTGATCATTTTTGAGCAATCTTGGGCAACAGGAAGTAGGTCTTCAGTTTACACGGTCACAAATTAATGTAGAACACCGGACGGCGTTTTAGGTTCAGTCACTGGGGTCTCCGGTCACAAATTCATGTAGAACACCGGACGCCATTTTAGGCTAGCTGCCGGGAGCCGGCCCGAAGACTGGTGACCAGGATGGCTTCATATGGATTAATTACGAGCTGGAAACGTCTCTGTGAACTTTGTGGATGTCTAACCCCGGAATTACACCACATGCGTTGCGGCTCCGCCCCGCTCCGGTCCGACCTCCGCAGCAAATACGCACCCATTATAATCAATGACAGAATTTACACTGGCTCCGCACGGCGGCGGCGAGCTGCGGAGAGCGGACGGCAGTCCGTCAAAATTAGAAATTTTTCTATTTCTGCCGGATGACGGAGCTGTGCCGGAGTCAACTTTTGAAGATTACGTCGCACCAACAGGAAAAGGAACGAGCACAACTTCCGTATTTACAAAATAAAATCACCACGGGCGGACTAATCCTAGCTCTATACGGATTTATTTGTACAAAAATGCTGTCAAACTATCATTTATGACTATTCTATGACTAAACTATTATATTTATGACTATGACTACGCCTACAAACGCAATACAAGAAATAAATAAATAAAAACGTATTTTATTCTGAAATGTAAACATCACTTCCTGTTGCTCAAACCATGTAGCTTATTTACGAGAGAAGATCAAGGCAGCAGTCTCTCTACAGTTGTTCTCCTTCTTCCACCGAATGAATTGTTTTGTTCTGACTTCACTTGATTTATCGCGCGATCTCGCACGTGTCTCGGAGCGGCGCATCCAGGTGGACCTGAGCGGAGCGGAGGCAGTGGGCTTTGGACTCGCTCAGCTGCGACCTGCGGACCGGAGCGGGGCGGAGCCGCGTGCAGTGTAAAGCCGGGGTAAGGCAGCAGCGGATTTATCGCAGATCGTGCCAGGCCGCCGCGGGAACACCTCCGGCCAGGCTCTGGCCTGGCTAGCTCCAGAAGCTAACACCGGACGCCATCTTAGGTCATAGTTACGGCTGCAGGCAGCCAGGTTTGGAAGACTGGTGACCAGGATGGCTTCATATTGGATTAATTACGAGCTGGAAACGTCTCTGTGAACTTTGTGGATGTCCCAGGCAGCTGCAGATTTATCGCCGATGGTGCCAGGCCGCCGCGAGAACACCTCCGGCCTGGCTAGCTCCAGAAGCTAACAAGGGAGCTAACACGGGACGCAGCAGCGGCTTTGACCACCTCCAAGTAAGAAATTATATTTTTATTTAATTTATATTTTTATTACTGTACTGTATTAATTAATTACACTGTGTTAGGTGTGTTAGGATAGGCGAAGTACGTACTGTACAGTACTTGGTACCACAAAAAAAAAAAAAAATACAGGACATCCCCGAGTGACGAGGGTACGGAAGGTCTGACCTGCGAACAGATCGACCTGCGAACCGTTCTTAGGTCCCAAACTCGTTCGTAAATCGGGGGTTACCTGTATATATATATATATATATATATATATATATATATATATATATATATATATATATATATATATATATATATATATATATATATATATATATACTAGGGGTTGAACGAGTACATAATTTTTAACCTCGACATTAACATAAAAAAACTCGAACGACGCTCGAGTAGCCGATGACGTCACAGTGTCTTACGATGCAAAATAAATAAATAAATATAAATGCCTAAAAACGTCTTTACAAAAAGAAAAAAAAGACCAACAAAGCATTGGGAGCATTTATTATGCTCCTATCATGTATCATACTGCAGATAAGTCACAGGAAAAACAAAACTATTAGTTATTATTATTAATTTTAAAAGTGAAAGTAATGCGCTGAAAACCGAAACTTAAAAAACAAATGGGGCCACAGCCACACCGTACCACCGCCTGCAGCTGTGCAATTTAGGTTTACTTTTAGAGATTGTGTTTATAGGTTTTTGGTAGCTCTAGAGAGATGAATATTTGTTTTTTTTTGTTTGTGAAACGAGAGACAGGAAGCCGTTTCGGCCGTGTTATAATATGGGACCTGCATTGCAACACTGCCCTCTGCTGTCACAATCTACTACAAAGAAAGTCAACACGAAGTAGCGCATTTTATAAAATTATAAACTGTTTTACCTTTTTGACAAGACGGCCTGCTCCATTAACATCCGTGCGCACACAGGAATCCATTTTGTAGCGTCTACTAAAAGCTAAAAGCTGCCCCGCGCGCTGTGAAATGTGAAATGTGACGTCACTACGGCTACCCGAGGTGGACAAAAAAGCCTCGATAGAAGTCAAAGCACTCGAGTTGTCGAAAACTCGGGTACTCTGTTAATGCACTAATATATACATGTATATATAAACATCCCAACGTATAAAGGCTTCCAAGTTTACCACATGGTCTTGCAACCAGTCCTGGGTTCTACCTCATCTCTTGCACAATGACTACTGGAGACTGAATCAGAATTGGAATATGCTTTATTATCATTGTACCAAAATACAGTGAGACGATGTTCGTACAGTCGTCCAAATGATGGGCAAAGGGCACGTTGCTGCTGCTCCCAAGGGTGCAGCCCCTTACTCTTTTAGATGGGAAAAGGGGAAAAGGCAATGAGAAGAGGATACTGGTATTACCAAAAAATATATATCTTCACACCTTGTCCCTATCAGAACACTATTTAAGACGCCAAAAAACTCTACCAGCAAGCACATTTATAAACACATTACATTTGTATTTGATGACAAGATGGTGAGATTTGTCCATGAAGCACTTCCAGATACCCCATATTCCTGTTAAGATGTTAGTGTCAGTCGGTGCGGCACTGATAAGCATTCAGAGAAGTTCTCGTGGGGGGTGGGGGTTGTGATAGACAAAGCTTAGTTTACACATATCCCAAGAGAAATGTGAGAAGTCTGCCTGCTTCAAGGCCAAACGGGGGAGTCAGATTCAGATAAGCCACAGTTTTTTTTTTCCAGGCAGACTGTTATTTCTCGTCAGCCTTGAGTCCTGCTGGTACTTTTATTCCAAAAGGAATAGATTTGTGGGTATTTCACTTGTCCGTGCTTATTAACTCCCTCCAAGGTTGTCACCAACATGCTGGTGAGTCCCAAAAGCTGCAAGTGGTCTGAGATTCTCACAAATGGCTTCCATCTCACGGTTTAGCTTGTAAATCAGCTGATTTTGAGTCCTTGCGGATAAACCAAACCTGTAGTCAAAGTCAACTTTATTGTCAGAACTGCAATATGTACAGGACATACACAGGATTGAAATTGCGTTTCTCTCAGTCCCTCGGTGCAACAGTAACCATTTAAACACTAAAACACTAAAACATTTAATAAACATAAGCATAAAATAGTAAAAGTGTAACACTGTCCTGAGTTTTTGCATAGTAGTATAAAAGTATGAAAATTTACACCAACACTAAAACACTAAACATTTAATGAACATAAGCATAAAATGAAATAATAAAAGTGTAATACTGTCCTGAGTTTTTGCATAGTAGTATAAAAGTAGACAGGGTCAGCAGTTTTGCCATGGCTGAGTTACTGCCGTCTTCTTTAACAGCGGATAATAGAGGTACCCACCAGTGCCAAAAAGCAGAAACCCCGGTATCAGGATTCCAATATCTTCAGCGTCCTCTTGAGACAATGCGGAATGGCACATCAGATTTATGACGTATCCTGTTGCACGTGTCTCAGCGGGGCATGAGGGTTCTCCAGGGACCTGGCGTTTTGTTGAAATGTTTTTTTTTTAGAGGATCTGTGTGTTTGTGTCATTTTTTCTGCCATCCTCACCTCAGTGTTTCTCCCTCTTATAATCAGCTCCTGCATCTGCCACCTGTTGTCCTTCTCCAGGTGTTTGTTTATTCCCTTGTTAGTCTCTATTTATTCTGCATTTAATAATTGAACTGCATAAATTGAAGTCTATAGTTATGATTTGGAAGATTTTGTAGAAGAGAGGCTCTCAGACAGTTTCACAGACAAGACAAAGCAAAAGCAAAGCGGAGACAAGAGGAGACGTCCGCCCTTGAGAAGAGCAAGTGTTGAATGATATATTTTTGAATTGATATATTTTACTAACACACAAACAAGGTTAACTCCAACAATTAACGCCATAGTTTTATGCACATACGTTACATTCAGTGTTGTGATCAAAATATATATTAGGGAGGATGCTCAACTACTACCTCCCCAAATCTGAGCTCAAAATCTGTAAAAGTGGGAGTTGATCTATTTTTGTTATTTCTAAGTTTAGCTGATTGTGTTGGCCATCTTCAATCACCTTTATTTTTCCAGGTAGAGCCCGTTGAGATCGAGATCTCTTTTACAAGGGTGACCTGGTCAAGTGGTCAGCAGCACACGTCACATGGTAATCGACAATAAGCATTTGCATTTATCAAAAAAGAAAATAAAGACAATTAGAATTAGAATTAGAATTACAATCTTGAATTGGATTGACTCCAAACATTAATCGGTTGTACAAAGTAGGTGTCAACCACTTTCAGTGGTTCATGAGAGTGTGCAGTTTACATGCTAACAGACAGAGCAAAGGTAATGGGATTTATTTATTTAAAAAGAAAAAAACAAAGTTCATGCTCAATAATCCACATAAAATCTCCAAAAAAGTTAAGTCGAGTCCTATGGATGGTTTCTTTTTGCTGAAACGTTTCATCTTTCATTCAAAAGACTTCATCAGTCCGAGGGGCCACAGAAAACTCAGTCCCATAAGTGGTCCAACCAGATAGTGATAAAATGATTTCTGGAGTCCGCCCTGTCTCCCGTCGACTCTTCTGAGGCAGCCATGTGGTTCAAAACACCAAAGTTCATGCTCAGTTATTTTTACACAAAACGTATGCCATAGAGCAAATGATATAATTTGGTTGTCAGTCACACTTTCACAACAAATTTTAGCTCAATTTTTGTAAAATTGACTGTTATAGTCCCCTTTCACTCTCACACACACCTACGGACAATTTAGAGTTATCAATCAGTCTAACATACATGTTTTTTGTCTGTGCAGGAAATCAGACTACCCGGAGAAAACCCACACATGCATGGAGAAAACGCAAGTCCATCCAGAAAGGCCCTCTGCTGGGATTCGATCCAGTGACCTTCTTGCTGAAAGGCAACAGTTCTGCCAACCGCACCACAATGCCACCCTTTTTTGCTTGTTCATTGTCCATGATGATCAAACTAAGTGACAGACTTGAGTGGAAATCTGTGAGAGGATGACAAAAAAAAAAAATCAGCTTGTCTGAAATACTTCAGATAGTGGAGGGTTGGAATTATTTTACATTATAAAAAGAACAAAGGAAACGTGATGGAAATGTGTCTGTTCCTCTGACAGCCACGTTCCCATGACAACTTTTGTACTGGGTGACATAGGCGGAGACATACAGTACTCACAAATAATACTGAAGTGGCAAAGATGCATTAAAACAAGCTCGTCCTTTTCCTTCCTCTCAGCTTGACTAACCAGGTTTTGCCTCGTCTTGTGTTCATTTCTTGTCCTTCAACTTGGGGGATTGCCATTTCTAAAATTTCTTCTAGTGAGTTACATCGCTGCTTTTATGTTTCCCGTAGCTTTTATGCCGTTGGCAACCTTTCTTTTCCTACTTTCTTTCTTTTTTTCACAAGTACTTTGCAGCAAGATGAAAGAGACCATTTAGAAAGCTAAAGATATACCACTTTTATTTTTAAAGAATTATGATAGTGCTGTGTGTACATTTGAACTCACTTTAGGTGATTCATGAAACACTGAATAACTTTGAGGTATGGAGTCTGACTGTTGAGCTAGATCTCAATACCATGTCTCAGAGGTGGTTGAATTGTCAAAACATCTAAATAAAACACTCTGGCATTTCTTCACAGATTTTCAACAAAGATAAGTAGATAAAGGTTCCCAGAGGACACATTTGTTGGATTATCTTACTACAGATATTATTAGGAGATTTATAGCTGCAGGTATTTACTTCTGTTGTAAACTAAATTCATTCATTTACCCAGTTCCAACCATCTATCCATTCATCCATCCATCCATCCATCCATTAACTTTACCCGCTTCTTCCTTTTAGGGTCATGAGGGTCACTGGTACCCATATCCAGCCATCACTGTGCGAAAGGTATAGGACACCCTGGACAGGTCTCCAGTCCATCACGGGAACACCCTGGACAGGTCTCCAGTCCATCACACAGACATGCAGAGACAAATGAGACAACAACCATTCACTATCACGCCTAGGGACAATTTAGAGTTACCAGTAAGCCTAAAATGCATGTTTTTGATCTGTGTGAAGAAACCAGACTACCTGGAGAAAACCCATGCATGTCACAAAAGGCTGGTGCTGTTGGACCCAATGGTGCAGACAGGCAGGCAATGACTCAGAATGTATTTATAAAATAAATAATTTATTAACAAAACAAAGAGCTGATATGCAGCAAAACATAGAATGATCAGGATGTACTCACAGAACAGACAGTGGACAGACGACAATACCAGGACAAGGGGTGAGACAAACACACATGCCTAAATATAGCAAACACCGATTAGACAAAGTGAAGAAACCTGTGAGTAATCACAGGTGCCAAAGACAGAGACTGACGACACAAGACATAAACACGACACAAGATGGAACTAGATACTAAAGAAACAGAAACCCTATAAAAATAGAAACAGAGGAGCAGGGGGACACAGGCATAAACACAGCAACAGATGGGGCTAGACACTAGGGACAAAAACTCCCACAATGCATGCATGGAGAGAACATGCAAAGTCCATCCAGAAGGGCCCTCTGCTGGGATTCTATCCAGTGATCTTCTCACTGAAAGGCAGCAGCTCTACCAACTGCACTACTGTTCCTCCCAGTTTAGCCTTATACATGTAAATTGTCTGGTGTTGAGTAGAAATTGTATATTCAATATTTTTGCAGAGGTGCTTACAGAAAGTTTACAAAGGGTTGGTCACCCCCCACAACTTTTCCTTTCTGGGTTGCAGGGAGCAGGTGCCTACCTCCAGAAGTCACACCCTGGACTAGTTGAAAGTCTTAGTGCTGAACCACACAGAAATAAACATGAAACAACCACTGAAGCTTTCATTCACAATAGGGACATTTACAGTCACTAATTAACTGAACATCCACGTTTCTGGTGAGTCGGAGGAAACTGGAGGACCTTGGGATAACTCACACATGGGGGAGAACATGTAAACTCCAGCCAGAAAGGCGGAGAGACAAATCTGCAACCTCCTCCCTTTGCAGTGACTGCTCAAAACAACTCTCATCCATACATGAAATTAGTATTTCTTAAATCAATATATACTAATGCATATTATATGTAACAGGTTGGTTTAAACAATAATTGGTAGTGGATCTACATCCAATGATTAAATTCTGATTTCATGATGCATGTCTAATTTATTCTTCGGTAAATTATTGTTGTGAGTATATTTGGGTAAAAAGTGGCAGAGATTATAAGATTATTCTTCATCTGCTGCCATTCATTTTATTTTGAATTTATGTTTTTATTTTTGAATTGTTGACTTGATTTTAAATTAAATGAATACATTTCAATAAATAAATAAATAAATAAATAAATAAATAAATAAATAAATAAATAAATAAATAAATAAATAAACAAATAATTAAAACAAGTACAACAAACATTCATTTAACTTTTATTTATACAGGTTGGTCTAATTGAGTCTTGAGGACTCTTTTACAAGAGAGACCTGATTTTAACAGAGTGATGACAACAGAAGACAATCGTAAAAGAAAGCATATAAAATGATTAAAAAAGCAAGAAAAATACAATAATAATAATAATAATGAATTCAATTTATAACGCACTTTTCATTAATGAAAATCTCAAAGTGCTACAAAGTGCAACAGAATTAAATGTCAATAAAACAAGTAATAAAACAAGTAAAATCAATAACAGTATCAACTAAGATCAAAGATAGAATCATGAGGAGGCAGAGTATGCTTGGTTAAAAAGAAAGGTCTTCAAGCCGCTCTTAAAGTCAACCAGTGACTGTGGAGCTCTTAGGCAGTCAGGAAGAGAGTTCCACAGGCGGGGGGCAGCCACACTGAAAGCCCGGTCTCCCATGGTCCTTAATTTGGTTCTCGGAATGTGAAGTAGATGACTGTTCTGTGACCGTAGAGACCGGGTGGATGAGTATGGTGCAAGAATGTCCTTTAGATAATCTGGTGAAGTTCCGTGTAAGCATTGATGTGTAATGAGAGCAGTTTTGTACTGAATTCTGTAGGTGACAGGAAGCCAATGAAGGTTATGGAGAATGGGTGTAATATGTTCAATATTATTAATTGATATATTAAAAAACGAAGCAAAGACAGCTTCATTATAAAGCAATATAAAAAACTAAAAAGAGGAACGTGTCTGCTTTGGTTTTCCCAGGAACTTAGATGTTTAAATTCACCTTAGAGAGGTCAAGGTTGAGAGCTTCAGATCTTTTTGCAAGATATTCCAGGAAACAGGAGCAGAGTACTAGAAGGCCCTTTTGCCTAGTTCAGTTCTCACTGAGGGAACACTGCAGGTAATAATGTCCTAAGGGTGCATGGTGTAGCTGCACTCACACACATGTAGGAGATGTATGAAGGCAACAGACTAAGAAGTGATTTAAAGATGAAAATGTACCAGTGAGAGAGTCTGTGTAAAGTTAATGATGACCATATGCATGTTCAATAATCCAGGTAGAAAATTCTAAAAAAGCTAAGTCTGGTCCTTTGTACATAAAAAAAAAAAAAAGCTAAGCTTTGTTTTTTTTTGTTGAATGTCCAAAGGACCAGACTTAGCTTTTTTAGATTAATGATGACCAGTTAACAAGTGAATACAGGGTGGTGGGTACAGTAGTTGCAGCCAGTTATGAATCTTAGCGTGCCATGATAGACAGAGTCCAACATCTGCAAGGGGCTTGACAAAACTCTTCACATTTTTTGTTCTACAATGTTGGTTCCCAGGTACGATAAATTAGTGCACAGCAGTACTCTCAAGCTTTTTAAATATGCCCAAGACTTATCTTTATTTGAAAAAACAAACAAACCCCGTCCTCCCCTGACACCCTACTAGGTCATTAACAAACATTTGTCTGATTTATTTACACTTTAACATAAAGTCTTGAGCTCTCTTTATAGAATAAACCTTGTTTTTCACTTCAGGCGAGGATGCGCTTGACTTCTGCAACATTTTTTGCCTTCACTGGATCAAGATAATCGACTTTATTACTATACCTGGACATGAAGTGTTTATATACCGTCTATTGTAGTGATTTGCATTTAATTACTGACTGTGGAAAATGTGCACATCTCTGTTCTCTGTGTCACTGCTGAAAGGCTATGCTTGTCTGTGAAGACGTTTCCTCATATGCTGCTTTTTATCTAAAAAGCTCTGTTTTGTCTGGTATCTTCTTTTATGTATTTATACGTGTAAATACAACAATCAATACAATCTGCACACTCATGTTTGCCTCTACAGTCAGAATGAATTAACAAAACAAAGCTTTGACGATGCCCCCGCTTTATAGAATAATGTTCCAATAGACTTGAATCGTCAGAACTGGTTACTTTGATTAAGTTTAAATCCATTTTCTAAGAGAAATAATATATTTCCCGGTCATTGTAACTGTCGTTGAGTTTATTGCTGCTATAATTTTAGAATATTATTTGGTTGTTCACTTGAATCTGCTGAATAAATTATGTTTCTCAAACAAGGATTTCAATCTCAGTGAGATTTTAACCTGAAAAAAAAAGTGTATGTATGTGTGTGTGTGTGTGTGTGTGTGTGTGTGTGTGTGTGTGTGTGTATGTGTGTCCTCCACAATCCAACCACACTCAACTGCATTACTGTACTCACCACTCTGGATTCCATCTTCCTCACCATAGGAAAAATTAGGACCTTGTATATCTCCCCCTCTCTAACATGACCTGCAAAACAAACTACCATAAGAATATGCTGGTGAAGATCATCCATGACATGATAAAATCAGAAAAAGCATTCAATACAAAAACAACTGGACTTTATTTGTAACAGAAAACGTTTTGCCCTATATCCAGAGGGCTTTCTCAATTCAAAGAGCAGGCTGTGTGATGAGAGTGAAGTTATAACAGGCTAAGATGACACACACAAACCTATGTAAATTGAAAGCTGAGATAACACACACACCTGAGATAAACCCACACATCCTATGTAAATTGATGAATCACACATCACACTTTAACAGTAGGGGGTTTCTTAAGGTCTTTGTTAGTCTAATTCACATAAGCGGCTCCTCTGTTCTTATCAGGTGTGAACCTGAGAATACTTAGGGCCAGTTTACACGGCGCGTATTTTGAGTGTAACCGCTACTTTCTCTTTGCGACTTTGCTTATCGCCTACACGACGCTGCTGGCCCCCCTCTTTGACTCCGATACTTTTCTGACCCTGCTCTCAAGGTGGAACTTTTTCGCAGACCCCCCGCTGATAATGTAAACATCTCCCGTGGAGCTTTTGTGTCAACCACATGCACGCAGCCCGCATGCGCGGACAGTCTGACATTTCACGTGTCACGTTGCAAAATATAACAGTTTAAATGGTAAATGGAGCTTATTTATATAGCGCTTTCTAGCTCCCTGTGAGGAGCCCCAAAGTGCTTTACAATACCAACCATCCACCCATTCATACACGCATTCATACACCGGTAGCGGCAGACTGCTATGCAAGGCACCTTTCCAGTCCTACCGGGAGCAACTCGGGGTTAAATGTCTTGCCCAGGGACACAACGACACATGTTGTGGGGAACCGGGATTCGAACCTCCAACCTTCCGATCGGGGCACGACTGCCATTACCACTACGCCACGGCCGTATTTAACAATAATAAACAGTATTTATGTTGGCGTGGGAGATGTTTAAATTTATCTGAACTACAGTATCTATCTGGACTCGTTACATTTTTTAAACAGTGCGTAACGTGCTGTGAAAATGAAGACACCAGGTTTATTTTTTATTTATTTATTTATTCAGCACCACAAACTTTACGTAACACAAACACTGAGAATTAAACTGAACACACTATTAAAACACGTGAACCGAACTGTAACTACGTTAATGAACTGGACTCTTGCTGTGTGTTCATCTGGACCCATCAGAACCGCCGAACCGTCTGCCTGTTTGTTGGAACGACAGCTTCTCCACCTGGCAGAAATAAATAAATAAATAAATAAAAACTCAGTTGTTGTGTGATCAAAGTAAACACAAGCAAACATTATATTAAGAACGTTGATTTACCTGCTGTAAGTCAGCTGTTTATCACGGAGTAAAGTCCGGTTCTGGTCCACAGTCCACTCAGCGTCTGGTGTGCAGCTTGTTAGATGAAGCAGGTCCCACTTGGTGTCAAATCTGTTGACTCTTATCCAAATTCCAGCTTTAACTTGTTGTTAACTTGTTGACAACAACTTGTAGTTAGCTGATTTTAGCCAGAGAGGAAAACAGACGAGGCAGGCTGCCTCGACTGCTGTTTACCTCAGGCAGCACGCATGCGCAGTAGTGAAGGTTCCAAAAATCACAGCGCCATCTAATGGCCCAGCATGGTAACTACAGTGAAATCATGAGGACGGGGGGTGGAGGGGGAGAGAGTCGTATCCACAGAATTCGACAGTGTCAACGCAAAACTTTTCACCTAATTAACATACCCAAAACATCCGTTTCCCCCACACAGTGTCCGTGTAAACAGGGCCTTAAACATACCATAAGAATACTTAAACAATCATCTACTAAATCCGAAAATCACAAATCTCATACTCTCCTTGTTACCTGCTTCCTCCCACAGCCAGACTTCTGATCCTCACACTGTGTCTGAATGACTTCAATCTACCATTTTTGGATCATTAAACCTACAATCATGTTTATATATAAGAATCAGAATCAGAATAAGCTTTATTGTCATTGCACAGAGATACAATGAGAACATGTACGTACAACCTTCCGAAAGATGGACAGAGTGGGAACGCTGCTAATTAGCATAGCCCTCTTATTTTTATTCAGAATAATATTTTTGCTTGGATGAGAAAAAGGAATAAAACTTGAGGATATAAGGTACAGAAAAAAAAGATCTCTCACACCATGTCCTAGACAGGGCACAGTTTGAGGCATGAAAAAAACCTACCACAGCATAGCACATAAAAAGACATGATACATGTACATATAGGCCGGTGAAGACATTGGATTTTAAGGGAAGGTCGTAGCATAGTCCAGAGCCCCCCTGTGTTGTCCAGATAAGATGTATTATTTATCATCAGCTCGGATGACGTTCCTTCACATGTCTGCGGCCTTGGGGAAGGGAGGGGTGAGGAGACAGACAAAGGGTCTTTGTTTTTCCTAAACATGCCAGGAGGTATTGAGATAACCCCACCGTCAAAGCCACAGTTACGGTCAGGCAAAATTCGTAAATTGCTGTTTCTGCCTTTTTAAAGTCTTGCTGGTACATTTCTCTGATGGAAACTCCAAACAGCCGAAATGATTCCTTATGCCGAAAGTCGAGCTCACAGCTTTCTCCAAGATTATTCCCAACCGTTCATGGGTGATGCCAGAAAGTTCACAGTCCTGATAACAGCCTGCTCCAGCTCTGACGCATCCGCATATAATTCAGTCTGCGGGCTTCAACACATCCACACAAATTTGTAGACGATCCAGATTTCACCAACCCAAACAACAGAATCCAGTTGTCATCATGAATCCAATTTGTTTCCGTCGAGGTAAGAGGGTCCTCCTTACCCTGACTTCCTGTCGGGAGAAGTTGATCAATTTTGTTGAGAGGCCAGCTGATCAAATCCTTGAATTAGGAAGGTATGTAGGAGGGGGAAAAAAAGAGAATAATTGAAGGGCAGTAAGTGATTGTGTCATTTGTATACATTGTCATATAAAACAATTTTTTCCAAGCAGATGGAAGGTGAGGGGCAGGAAAAGTCTTCACAAACAGGTAGAAATTCATCAACAGTGTAGAAGTAATACACTAAAGATAATGTTGTTTTTAGTTTCATTTTACTTAATCCACAGTGGGAGCACATCATTGCCCACCCCACTGTTTTGATTTTTAATATATTTAATCCACTAAATAAAATAAAAATGTGTGTACACCACCGCCAGTGGAGAATCCAACACTGCGCACAACTGCTGGTGTGCATTGCGCACCACCACTGGCAAAGAATCCACTACCGCCACCACTGCAGCGGTGGTTTATTTTACTTGGTGGATTAAATGAAATAAAACAAAATTTTGCAGTTTAATAATAGTTTTGGTTTTCTTGCGAGTCATTTGCATTGTGATAAATGGTATGAGCATAAATACACGCTCCCGATGTTTTGTTGTTTTTGTTGTTGTAAATAATACAGAACGTTTTTTGTGAATAGCGTCTCGAGTTCCTACGACGTCACATCGACTAGTCAGTGTCAAATCAACTTTTATTGTGTTGAAGTCGACTTTAACAGTTTTTAGTCATTCAACTTATTGTCTCTTGTCTGTGTGTTTATATATATATATA
>JBBPBX010037721.1:0-15302 GCA_038048925.1 Garcialebias charrua | reverse complement strand
TATATATATACCGTATTTTCCGGCCTATAAGTCACAGTTATTTTCTTAATTTGCATGTCTTGCGACTTATGCTGCGAAGCGACATGTTTATGGATTTTTTCCCATATTTTTAGACCAATTTTTGAGACATGACCGTTTCCATTCATTCTGATGAAAAAAATGGAGCAGTACCACTTTCGGCCACTAGGGTCCACCGAGCGTTCCCAGCTCATGTGTCCGACCGCAGCTTCCTCTGCTCGGACTCATTCTGTCGCAGCCCGGCCTCCTGCTCTCTGGAGGTCTGAACTACTGTTACCTCAGTGTTGGAGTGAGGACAGAGGATGCAGAGGACAGCGTGAGATGGAGGAGGACGACTTACTGTGGCGACCCCTGAAGAAGGAGAAGCCGAAATAATAATAAGAAGACAATAATTTATCAGAAAATAGATATGTTTGGAGCTCAGTTACAGAAAGTATATTCACTGGATGGACATTTACAACTGATTAGCTTTAGGAGATGTTTGAGCTAAAATTCAATTTATATATAATTTATTTCATATTTATTTTACGTTTGGAAGAGCTGTCAAAGCGAAACTATTTAAATCCAGCTGATTTGACCATTACGTTCATTTATTAAGGTAAAGTTCAGCTCAGAAACACTTTTGCTATAATGTCAGCAAACAAATATATTTTTTAAGGTGTTTATCCAGCTAAATTTTAAAGAAATGCGTTCCCACTGGTGCGGGTGCACGTAGCGTAACTAATTTTTTTAATCCAGCTGATTTGACTATTACGTTCATTTATTAAGGAAAAGTTCAGCTAAGACACATTTTTGCTATAATTTTCAGCTAACAAATAATTGTTTTTAACTGTGTTAATCTTGATAAAATCCTTCCGTGCACGCTCCTGCGGCCATTTCGCAGCCGATCCATTTTCGGCAAAACACCGGCCAACATTTTGAGTTGTCATCGGTGACACGTAACATACGCGATGTGTCAGCGGTGATGCATAATAGATGCGGTGTATACGGAGGTGCAACACGTTTATGGATTTTTCCACTTTATTGGACATAATTGGACTAATGCGACATATAGGGTGGAGCGACTTTTAAGCCGGAAAGTACGGTGTGTCTATTTATGAACTGATGTGGTGTTTTGGAATAATCTACTAGAGCAACATTTTGTGCCCAGTACCCCAAATTATGACACGACGATGTTAAGTAGAAAATGACAGAAAGACCCGAGTTATTAGGATTTTCCCTCTGGGGTGCTTCAATGCACTAGCTGTCCAAGCAATTGTAGCTCAAGTGGATAAAAGTGATCCAACTATAATCATCCACAACGATCCTGCTTGTGTGTCTGTAACCAGTGTACACTCATCCAGTATGTCTCCATTAAAATGTGCCCTGGCAGCTTTTCTCCCACTTGCCTGGTTGTGCTTTTTTCCATGTGCTGACACTGATAAACAAATGTGGCTGAAAATCCACGTTGCCTTAGAGCTGTGCCTGAACCCTACTGAGGACCAGGAAGTCATTCTAACAGATAATCCAATAAGCTGATGCCATCCTGTTCCTGGCAGTGTAACCTGGTGAGCAAGACTAGCAGCTGGGAGGTGACAGGAAGAGTGTCTCTTCACCTTTTTGAGCCCCACTGGCTTGCAGACAGTCACAACGACCGCCTCCTGCCAAGTCATTCATTAACCCCGGCAGAGGGACTGCGGGAAGAGCAAGGAGGACGGGAAGCAGAAGATGAGGAGAGTGCAGTCTCTGTGGGAGATATGAATAAATGTACAACAGAGAAAAGGGTAAGGGAGAGGAACTTCAGAGAACGTGTAAACAATGTTGTTCAAATTCTGTTCTTATTCATGCATCGTCTTGTGTTTTTCCACTGATACTCTTTTTTATTTCCTTTTGTTTCATGATCAGAATAAAAGATTAAAAGACTGTAAATAAAAGACTGTACTGGAACAGCCGAAGCTGCCGTTCGGGCACGTATACGTGTGGCGTGGAATAAATGGCATCTACTCGCTTCTATACTGATGTGGCGTGACATCCCACTACTCCTACGTTCAAGACTCTATGGCTCAGTGATACATCCCGTGCTGTTGTATGGCGCAGAAACATGGACAATGACAAGAAAACTTGAACAGCAACTTC
The DNA here is from genome assembly GCA_038048925.1 of Garcialebias charrua. Classification (NCBI taxonomy): domain Eukaryota; kingdom Metazoa; phylum Chordata; class Actinopteri; order Cyprinodontiformes; family Rivulidae; genus Garcialebias; species Garcialebias charrua. Next base: position 13,169 of record JBBPBX010037721.1, on the reverse strand, counting down.
ACCGAACCGACATGAAAATTCTCCGATGGATGCAACGCATTAGTCTTAAAGATCACATCCAATCGACTGAAATCCTGCGTCGAGCTGGCTTATGTGCGATTAAGGACGCATGCTGGCGACACTGTTTGCGGTGGTTCGGTCATGTTAAACGAAGTGAAAACAGTGCTGTACTTGCTATTGCGAACCTTGAAGTACCTGGCACCCGTCCCAAAGGCCGTCCGAAAAAGACCTTGGCACAAACGATTCAACAAGATCTGAAAGCGCTGAACCTCAATGAATTGGACGCAACTGACTGCCTAATCTGGCGTCAAAAACTTGGCGACAAAGAAGTAGCGTCCCACCCCGGAATCGGGAAAACGGACGTTAAACGAAGATAGATGGATAGATATATCAGAATAAAAGATGGATGACTGGTGTTCAGCATCAGAGCAGGGAGGAGCTGGCTGTCCTGTTTGGACCTGGATGCCACAAGAGCACTTGAAGCTTTGCAGTGTTAATAAATCTAGAAGAAAAATGAGAAAACGAGAGTTTCCTGAGAAGCTTTGAGTCAAGTTAACATCCAAGAGGAGTGAAAAACTTCTGGGCCATTGTTGAGTTTAGACAAGAAAGGACAGAGGGGGAGGAGGGACGGGGTCTTGCAGAAGAAATGAGAAGAAAGAAAAGGCCATGCCTGTGAGACTGGAGCACTGTGGTATTTTAGTTGTCAGCCAAGAAAGTGAAAAGCCACACGAGCAAACATACACAGGCAGAGGCACGAATACAAGGCTATTTTCTTCCTCTGCATCCTCTCACCTTTATAGTGTGTCCATTGTGTTCCCCACAGCTCGTGCACACAGTCTCACACACACACACACACGTGCACGCTCACTCAGAGGAAACACTCTCTGATCCCATGGTGAGAGCGAATGGGAGGCCACTGCTCACTTATGGCCACCGGCGCTCTGCTGCTCTGCAAACGGAGCTGGAGTTGCCTGTAGATGGCACTATGGCTCTGCACAAGAATGCTGTTGTACATTACCTTTGCATACACACAGTGTGTAATGTGCATATCCATCTACTCACACAATGCATTCATGTGAAGTCACTAGTCCCTCAAATAGACAAAAAGATAACACATTACACTTCCATACATACATTCACAAAACTGTAGAGCTGCAGAGAGAGTGGACTTGAACTACTCTGACAGTTTTGTCACTGGATAACTATGTGAAGACTGTTTTTGTTTGTCTGTGTCCTGACAGCAGGGAACTCATGCACACACACATTAATCTATATGCATGAGTAATGCAAGCTGCTGAGACACAGTTCAACATTTGATTGTTATCACAACCCTTGTGTAAAATGACAACTCGTCTGTCTGATGTGTTGCTATCTCCTAAATGTCACCGGTCCTGTTGGAGGCAAACCTGCTGTCATTTTGCTAGCTCTCACTTTGCCTCCTGGCTCATGAGCACCCCAAGCAGCGCACTCGTTGATGCAACCGTGAGACGAACAAAGATTCAGAGAGGGATACAAATAGATGTCAAGGAAAGGCACCTAAAAAAAAGAGAAAATGCATTTAATGAAAAATAAACAAAAAAGGGACACTGTGGACCTGCTGAACTACGGGATGTGTCGCTGTGAGGCCTGGAGAGTTGTGTTCAGAGGAGCTGGGTGTTCCGTTGCGTTGACTCGAGGAGAGAGGAAGGTTGCTGAAATAGATGACTCGCTCAGGGCAGTACACACTCTCAGAACAGATGCAGCCACAGCATTTCCTTAATAGTGTTCCTTACACAGTAATAGTGGGAATACATCTGCAGGGTGCGTGTGCGTGTTCGGGTTTGCGACTGTGGCTTTCCATCTCTTTGAACTCTCCGAAGATTAAAATGAAGTTTCAGGTTTTTTGATCAGCGGGTTGAAAAAGTGAGGGAATTTGGGCAAAACGTACTGACTTTGAGCACTGTAGTGTGTGTGTGTGCATTTAAATGTGTGCACATTCATCTTTAAAGAACATTTGGTTCTGAACACGGATAATTGAAAATCTTTTTTTTTGTATAATAAGGGATTTAAACCAGCAAAGCCTGCTGGGTAGTCCATCTCTCCCACTGATACTTTAATACCAGTTTTAGTATAAAGCATTTAGACTTCTATTGGAGTGCATTACCTCGTTTATTTTCTGTGTTTGGTACACAGTGGTTTAACTGAATATTTCCTCAATTTACCTTTATCCCTATATGAAATAGGGAGATCAATATCAATTTGATGTTCAGTAGAAGATTTGATTTTGTGTGGTTAAAGTCATTGTGAAACCAGAGCTTCTGTTTAAATGTTTGAATATAATCTCTCCTGCACTTTACGTCATCAAGGCACATTTTTGGATCTATAATAATGAAAAACATTTTAAAAGCATTTATATGTGTATTTTGGAGTTGGTCACAGACAGAAAATGGAGAGGCTGGAGAGGGTTTAAACTATTTTCTGTCATGATTAGAAGGTCAGACCCAAATGAGAACTAAGGGAAAGCAGACTCAACTCCAGAATAATTTATTTACAGCGAATGAATATGAAATGATCTTATTTACAAGGGAGCCTGAGATTGTTTTCACACCTGATTGTCCAGTAGACTTAGTTCAATTAGGGACCAAAATTTGGAATATTTTACTCTTTCAGCTGGTGCGGTTCGCATTCACACTGCACTGTCAATCGAGCCAACCTGTTCACCCCCCACCTGTGGTGGCGCTGCACCAAGAACTACTGAAGGAAAATACACAAAAACCTCTGAAGAAGACACTTCTTCTTCGTTTGGAAATTTTTTTCTTCTTCATCTTCTTTCGGCTGCTCCCTGTGTTAGGGGTCGCCATAGCGAACTAAGTCACACGAAGACTTGGCAGTTAGTTTTACGCCGGATGCCCTTCCTGACACAACCACAGACCACCAAGCTACCACAGCCCTCTGTGTGGAGCAGAGCGCTGTTATCTATGCCACCTGGAGGAGCCGATGGTAGGGATTAAGGGCCTTGCTCAAAGGGCCCAGAATAGAGCGTCTGAGGGTGGGGGCAGGTGTGGGTGCTTCACCTACCCCACCCACATTTCTGTTGTTGTCGGTACCGGGGCTTGAACTGGTGATCTTCCAATCACAGGCCCACCTTCTTTAACCGCTGTGCCACCACTCCCCTTTTTCTCATTTTGGAAATAAAAACAAAAATTGAGTGGCAACAAATACGAGCGGTTTTAGGATTTCTGTTTTGTTTGTGGCACATGCCAAACATTTTTCAACAATAGACTCGGCACGAGTGAAAGATAAGGCAGAAGACTATGGCGAATGTTGTTTTTCACACAACATGGCTGAGATGGCGTCATATGAAATATGAGAAATGTGTGTTGTTTTGGTTGTATTTACCCAGAATGCCCTGCGCTGTAGTCCACTTCCTGCTTTTGGAGCAGTCTCCGGTCCACTTGCATTCACAATGCATTCGAACTGTGCTAGAGTTAGCTTCAACTGAATCAAGACCTAGGTATTAAGCCGGACCAGAGTTTGCTTTTTTTGGTCCACATCAGAGGTTGATTGTGCAATTTACACCTCCCCAAAAGAACTGGACTTTCTATGCAAACAGACTCGAATTTGATTAAAGCAGACTAAACAGGGCTGGTGTGAATGCACCCTGAAACACCTAAAGAGGAAGGAAACCGGGCAAGTGGAGAAACGTAGAAAGAAGTTTGCCAATTGACAAGTGGGTAAGCTCTTACTGGGTAGTGCCGACAATGATGCCGTGGAGAAGAAGGTGGTTCCAGGTAGAGGTAGGTAGAGTTAGCGGTGGAACTGAGGGTGAGCAAGTTTCCTTTGCAGTCACAAGGAAATTGACGAGGGATCCAAGACATGAGATTTCAGGAGGCAGATATAAGCACAAGGAGGAAGGATGGCAAGCCATAGTTTCACTTAATCACAAAGTTAGGCTGCAAGCAGCAACTGGGAGTTATACAATGCTCCAGTAAAGGAGTAGGCTGTCCTGCAGTCCTTTATACCCCTGGAGCTCATTAGGGAGATCTTCCGTCTTAAAGTGGCACTGCCCAAGAACCAGGAAGCTGTGGAAAAAAGCTTGGGAAGCCCAAGGTGAAATTTCTGCAATCAAGTGGGAGGAATTCAATCCATCTATCATATTCCACATATTCCAAAGTTACCCCAAAAATACACTACACGCGTTCCAGCTCCGCCCCGCTCCGGTCCGACCTCCGCAGCAAATACGCACCCTTTATAATCAATGAGATAAAGTACACTGGCTCCGCACGGCGGCGGTGAGCTGCGGCGAGCGGACGGCAGTCCGTCAAAATTAGAAATTTTTCTATTTCTGCCGGATGACGGAGCTGTGCCGGAGTCAACTTTTGAAGATTACGTCGCACCAACAGGAAAAGGAACGAGCACAACTTCCGTATTTACAAAATAAAATCACCACGGGCGGACTAATCCTAGCTCTATACGGATTTATTTGTACAAAAATGCTGTCAAACTATCATTTATGACTATTCTATGACTAAACTATTATATTTATGACTATGACTACACCTAATAACGCAATACAAGAAATAAATAAATAAAAAAGTATTTTATTCTGAAATGTAAACATCACTTCCTGTTGCTCAAACCATGTCCTGTCGCTTATTTACGAGAGAAGATCAAGGCAGCCTTTTACTGTTGTTCTCCTTCTTCCACCGAATTAATTGTTTTGTTCTGACTTCATTATTTATCACTTGATTTATCGCGCAATCTCACAATTCCCGCGCATGCGTCTTGGAGCGGCGCATCCACTCGGACCTGAGCTGAGCGGAGGCAGTGGACTTTGGACTCGCTCAGCTGCGACCTGCGGAGCGGAGCGGACACGGACCGCGTGTAGTGTATTTTTGGGGTTAGGTCTCAGGGGCAGCAGCTTGAGCAGGGAGGCCCAGACATATTTCCACAGCCACTTCTTCCATTTCTTCTGGGTGCACCCCAAGGTGTTCGCAGGCCAACCAAGAGACGTAGTATCACCATTCGTTCAACCTTTATGTATAAAGGTTAGTCCCATTGAGCCTTGTGGACTCATTTACAAGAGAGACCTTAGAGACCTCCAGCATGTCCTGGGTCTTCTCTGAGGTCTCCTCCCAGTCAGACATGCCTGAAGAACCTCCCTGGGGAGGTGCCCAGAAAGCATCCTTGCCAGATGCCCAATACATTTTTATTGGCCCCACTCGATGTGGAGGAGCAGCAGTTCTACTCCAGATCTCTTCTGGATAGCTGAACTTCTCACCCTATCTCTAAGGGAGAGTCCAGCTTCCCTACAGAGGAAATAAATTTCAACCGCCTGTATCCACAATCTCATTCTTTCGGTCACTACCCAGAGTTTGTGACCATAGGTGAGGGTAGGAACGTAGACCAACTGGTAAACAGAGCATTGCCTTACAGCTCAGTTCCCTCTTCACCACAAAGGACTGGCACAGAGCCTGCAATACTACAGACGCTGCACCAATCCATCTGTCAATGCTCCATTCTTCCCTCACTTGTGAACATAACTCCAAAATACTTAATAATAATAATAATAATAATAATGAATTCAATTTATAACGCACTTTTCATTAATGAAAATCTCAAAGTGCTACAAAGTGCAACAGAATTAAATGTCAATAAAACAAGTAATAAAACAGGTAAAATCAATAACAGTATCAACTAAGATCAAAAGTAGAATCATGAGGAGGTAGAGTATGCTCGGTTGAAAAGAAAGGTCTTCAAGCCGCTCTTAAAGTCAACCACAGACTGTGGGGCTCTCAGACAGTCAGGAAGAGAGTTCCACAGGCGGGGGGCAGCCACACTGAAAGCCCGGTCTCCCATGGTCCTTAATTTGGTTCTCGGAATGTGAAGGAGATTACTGTTCTGTGACCGCAGCGACCGGGTGGATGAGTATGGAATAAGAATATCCTTCAGATAATCTGGTGAAGCTCCATGTAAGCATTGATGTGTAATGAGAGCAGTTTTGTACTGAATTCTGTAGGCGACAGGAAGCCAATGAAGGTTATGGAGAATGGGCGTAATATGTTCAAATTTACGAACTCTCAACAAGATCCTTGCTGCACTGTTTTGAATATATTGAAGTTTCTGAAGGTTTTTGCCAGGGATTCCAATAAACAGGGAGTTGCAGTAGTCGAGCCTGGAGGAGACAAAAGCATGGACGAGCTTCTCAGCATCGGAAAAAGTTAGGGATGGGCGAAGTCTGGAGATGTTTCGAAGATGGAAGAAGCAAGTTTTAAACAGAAGCTTAATGTGATTTTCAAATGTAAGATTGGAGTCCATTTTTATTCCAAGATTAGTAACAGAGGTGGAGAGGGGGATGTCTTGTCCAGAAAAGGAAATTGTTGTTATAGTAGATGTTTGTACCTGGTGAGGGGTGCCAATCAGTATGGCCTCAGTCTTGGAGCAGTTTAATTGAAGAAAGTTCTGATTCATCCATGCCCTAATTGCCTCCAGGCAGGCAGAGAGGGCAGTGAGTGAAGATGGAGATGACAAGGTGGAAGATGAGGATGCTCCAGTCCTGATGTAAAGCTGTGTATCGTCGGCATAACAGTGAAAAGAAATGTTGAACTGATTAATAATTTGACCTAAAGGCAGCATGTAAAGGGAAAACAGCAGGGGCCCCAGAACCGACCCCTGAGGGACACCACAGGAGACACAGACTGTCTGGGACGTGGCGTTGCCAAGACTAACACATTCCAGCCTATTGGAGAGGAAAGATTTGAACCAGTCCAGGACGGTGTCACAGAGACCGACCTCCACATGAAGACGGTGGAGGAGGATACTATGGTCCACAGTGTCGAAGGCTGCAGTGAGGTCAAGGAGGACAAGGATGGAGGGAGAGCCAGTGTCAGCAGCCAAGAGGACATCATTGGTAACTCTCAGCAATGCAGTCTCTGTACTGTGAGCTGCCCTGAATCCAGACTGGAACTTCTCATACAGGGAGTGTTGTTGTAGGTGGTCCTGCAGCTGAGCAGCAACAGCTTTTTCCAGCACTTTAGACAGAAAAGGGAGGTGTGAAATTGGGCGGTAAACTTGTACTCCTCCACCTGAGGCAGAACCTCACCCTCGACCCAAAGAGAGCAATCCACCCTTTTCTGACTTGAGGGCCATGGCCTCAGATTTGGAGGTGCTGATTCACATGTAATTCTGAAATTGTTTCTATATTGTAGTATGTGTGTTGCATAAATCTCTAAAATGAAGTCATTTAAAATGTTTTTTAGACACTCAATATTCCAGTTACTTTCTTTAATCAGATATCACTTGAAACATTTTGGCATTTAATTCATTGGTCTGTCAAGAGCTTCTGAAGTAATTTGCAGAGCCACTAGGATGGAGTGGTACTTGCATGGACATACTAGTGAGCAGCTCTGTGGAAAAACGTTAACAGATGAACAGTTTGGTGAGTCGTCAATCCAAATTTAAAATTTACACTGAACTGAAAATGTCCATACTTTTTCTGTTTTGCCTATGAATCCAGACAGTACTGAAGGTTAGTCAAAGGGCTGCAAAGGTGAAATGGTTCACCTGCTGTGAACGACTGCTGGTTTGAAATAGCTCTTGTTTTATTTTTGACACGTTTTCATTCCTCCATCACACTCACTTTCTCCTTTGCAGACTTCAGCCCTGCTCTGCCCTCCCACCTGCACGTTCTACACCTGCTCCTCCTACCCACCTCATGTGTTGTACCTTTATCAAACACCACTTTCATACTTAACCTCCTTCCATTTGTCAGTCTTTCCATCCCCATTCCTCGTCTTTTCTTTCACTCTCCAGTATCTCCCCTCCCCCCCACTATACTATCTCTCATTAGAATTCTCCTTCCTTGTTTCTATCATCGCTCAACCTCACTCAGTCCTTCTATCAGTCTTTCTCCTCCATCTCATTTTTTTCCCTAATCCATATTCATGTAATTTCTAGATGGCAGCCTGGGGCTGCTGTTAGGGACTGTTACTTTGTGTTAAAGGTCTTGAAAGCCCACCTGATTTACAGTAATAACTTGGGATATATCCAGAAAAACCATTATCCAAACATGGACACACACATAAACAGACAAGTACACACACATTCAGAGTTCGCTTCGTACCTGCTCCAGCTACCGTCTGTCCTCCCTTTTGCTCACAATTTTCAGCATACCGTACTTATTAGGCTGAGCCACTTTAACATTTAGGCTTACAATTCTGTGATACGTAATGGATCCCAGGGGGAGTTGGTGCAGTCTGTCTGCCGTTGCGTGTTTCCCTGAGTGTATTGGTTTCCTTTACACTTGTATGTTTGAAGCTGTGAGGTAAATGGGAAATGCAAATATTAAAGAGCCATCAGTTCATACAGCAACAAGGGAGAATTGATTGAATTTGCACAGAGTTACAATAACTACAGAAGCACAGGAAAATCAAAGCTCCTCTGATGCATGAGGTGTCATCGCCTAAGTCGCACAGTAAGCCAGCAGATTTGATCTAAATGAAAAAAATTGTCTTGAGCAACAAAATTAGCAGGGGTTTTTTTTTCTAGAAGAGTTTGATGCAATCCATCATCGCTTGTGTCAGTGAGGCCACGTAGATGTCAGCGAACCAAACTGGTATACAAATGTGGGTATTACACAAAAAGAACAAAACAGACAGAAACATATATGCTCACCACAACTCCACTTTACCCCAACAGTAATTAAAACTGACATTTAGGCCCTGTACACACGTAGCCTGGTGTTTGAAAAACGAATATTTGCGCTAAAAAAAATCTCTGTCCATGCATGTTTGGATATTTAAAATGTTCGTCTACATGTGCCGTTTATTTCACTACAGAGCGTTGTAAAGAGTATGCCCAACCCATAGGTGGCAGTGTAGTGGCAGTGTAGTGCAGTCACAACCCTTCAACTCAGCCGCGACTTCCTGTTATTTATTTATTTATTTTCCTTTCGTTTGTGTGGACAGACTGCAAGGTTGAACTACTAAAATACCGTGTTGGAGTACAAAGTTAATAAAACGCAGGAAAATGTCGACTGGGAATCATGTCAGAGCAGGTATGTTGACTTTTTAGCGCTTTTTTTTCTCCGAGCATGTGACGTCAGCTCCAGCTGGAGCATAAACCTCCGGTTCTGAAAGTCCACACGCAGACGCGAACGCGGAGAATTCTCAAATCTCCACTTTGGTCGGAGTTTTGTTATTATTCGTTTATAGTTACATCAACCGGAGTTCACGTGTGGATGAAAGGCCAAACCGCATGATAAACACTGCACTAAAACCATAGATATACGGAAAGATCTGTGTTCGGATATTCCCGGAAATCAGTGAAACTGTTTGGTTTTACTGATAAACGGCTACGTGTGTACAGGGCCTTATTGTAGCCATTGTTTTTACTTTTGTGTAAACTAAAGAAAATGGTACATGAATGTGGTTAAGTTCCTAAGTTCATTAGGTAATAGGATCACTTTCATGCTGTTAGACTTGAAGTGTCCAGTGAGTGTTAAAAAAAGACTGTTCATATTAATTTATTCAACAGTTTCAATGCAGTCCATCCATCCATCCGTCCATCCATCCATCCATTTTGTAGCACTTATCTGTAGTTGGGTGGTGAAAGCCAAAGGTCCAGAAAGAAAGCCCAAACATCCATCTTCCATGAAACCCTCCCTAGCTCCTCCTAAGGGATCCCGATTTGTTTTCAGACCAGTTAAATAATCTGTCCAGCTATGTATGGTTCTTCTCCCAGTGGGACTTTCAAAACTTTCAGAGTGAGATGCCCAAGAGACATCCTAATCTTCATTATGTACTGCTGTCGATGACCTGATCATATAGAGCAAAGTATTTCCGTTTTGGAATCTGTTGATTTATTCTGCTGAAGTGGGGGCAGCAAAATGTTTGACTAAGGTCTAGATCTGGAACCTAATGAAGTCTTATCCAGACAAAGACCAATTGTTAAATTTCAAGAAAATAAACTATTTATAAACACTACTACTACTACTACTACTACAACCAATGATAACAACAACTACTAATGGTAAATGGAGCTTATTTATATAGCGCTTTCCAGCCCCCTGTGAGGAGCCCCAAAGCGCTTTACAATACCAGCCATCCACCCATTCATTCACACATTCATACACCGGTAGTGGTAGCCTGCCTTGCAAGGCGCCATCCAGACCTACCGGGAGCAACTCGGGGTTAAGTGTCTTGCCCAGAGACACAACGACACATGGTGGGCGGATGCGGGATTCGAACCTCCAACCTTCCGATCGGGGGTCAACTGCCATTACCACTGTGCCACGGCCGCCCTACTACTACTACTAACTACTACTACTACCACCACCACCAATATTACCCATTATTACTACTACTACTACTGATACTATTACTACTACTACCAATAATACCTATTATTACTACTACTAATACTATTACTACTACTACCAATAATAATAACAACTACTAGTACCAACAATAATAACAACTACTATTACTACTACTAACAATAATAACAATAATAAAAACAACTTATGTACATTTTTTCAACATTATTGGTTCCACATCTATCCAACCTTGGAGCTTGAGGGTTCTGTACAGGATCTTTTTTTTTTTTTTTACTTTTTAAAATAATAGGCTCTTTAAAGGTCCCTGATTTTATTCACTAAGACCTGTTGGAGCCACTCTTCTAGTCTGGGGGACATCAAGAGTTGTTCATTTTGCGGGTCATATATATATATATATGTAATGATTCACGTTCATGATTCACGTTCATGTCAAGTCATGCTATGTTTTTGGGGTTGTCCTGTCTCCTCTCCTCATCAGCGTGATTCAGCGCACCTGTCTGCTGCTCTTTTTAAACGCACTCCAGACTCTGCCTCCCTGCCAGATTGTCTGATCGCCTTGCGCCTGAAGAAATCCAGCGTTCTGTTCCTGACCTTCCTGTGTTTTGACACTCTTCATGTTCACGGATTCTCCCCTCTGCCTTGCCCTCAACGGATTATTTCTGCCCATCGGATATCTGGACCTCGACTCTCGCTCTGCCTACTGACACCGACTCTCGCTGAAACCCCACGGATAAGTACTGCCTCTTTGTCTCTCTGTGTATGACCCACGCCTGTATCTTGACCACGATCTGGACTCTTGGAGCTGTTGTTAATTATTGGAACCAAGCCGCACTCAAGCAGAAGAGGAGCCGTGCTCACGTGTCACGTGACCCTGCTGCACCTCCGACCCCCCCTCCCTCTGACGTCAGTGCAGCCTTTGCATCACCAACTGTGATTAAACTCTGCAGAGTCTCAGCGGACGTTCCCCTTTTTCTGACAAGTGGCAGATAATAAACTTTTTTCGTTCACTCCTGTGTTGTGGTTGAATTTCCGGGTCCCCATTGTGAATCATTACAGCACAATCTGGCCACAATGGACCCGTCACACACACAGGAGTGGCGTTCAGGAGTTGAAACTGCAATAAATAGATTGGAAACAAATATGCAGGAAATGATGAATATATTAACTAAACCCTCCGCAGCTACGTCCACACCTCCTTCCCAGCACATGGAGGTCTCACCTCGTTGCCAAGCCTCCCCAAATCATGAACCACGCTTAACGCCTCCCGAGATGTTTAAAGGTGAGCCAAACCAATGTCGACCCTTTATCACCCAATGCGAGATTCACTTTGAATTACAGCCTTCCTCCTTCCCTACTGATCGGGCCAAGGTCGCCTATATTATCTCTCTACTTTCTGGCAAGCCTAAATTATGGGGAACAGCAGAGTGGCAGCGAGACTCCCCGATTTGCTACAACGTCAGAAACTTTGCCATTGACCTTCTTCCTGGTACTTTTCCCCCTAGGGGTCGTCTATACTCTTTGTCTGGACCAGAGGACCAAGCTATGAGGGATTATATCAATGACTCGCTCAGGGCAGGTATCATACGTCCTTCGTCTTCTCCAGCAGGTGCCGGCTTCTTTTTTGTGGGTAAGAAGGATGGGTCCTTAAGGCCGTGTATTGATTACAGAGGACTCAATGAAATCACATTAAAGAACCGTTATCCTCTTCCCCTCATGAACACTGCGTTTGAAGCCATTCAGGGTTCTACAATCTTCACTAAACTTGATCTCAGAAATGCATATCACTTAGTTCGAATAAGGGAGGGAGATGAGTGGAAGACTGCTTTTAACACCCCTACTGGTCATTATGAGTATTTGGTGATGCCCTTTGGGCTTACCAATGCACCTGCAGTGTTTCAGACCTTAGTAAATGATGTTCTTAGGGATATGATTGGACGATTTGTCTTTGTTTACCTGGATGACATTTTGATTTTTTCCAAGACCCAAGCTGTTCACAGAGAGCATGTTCGAGCTGTGCTTCTTCGACTCCTGCAGAATAATCTCTTCATCAAGGCAGAGAAATGTGAGTTCCATCTCTCCACTATTTCCTTTCTGGGTTTCACTATCTCTCCTAACAAGATCTCCATGGATCCATGTAAGGTAGAGGCCATCCAGAGTTGGCCCACCCCACAAAACATTAAACAGCTCCAAAGATTCCTAGGTTTTGCAAACTTTTACCGCCGGTTCATCAGGAATTACAGCTCTGTTGCTTCACCCCTTCATGCACTAACCTCTTCTAAGAAACCCTTTTGCTGGACTCCATCGGCCGATCAAGCCTTTTCCCATCTTAAGAAATTATTCACGGCTGCCCCCATCCTTCTCTCGCCTGACCCCTCTCGTCAATTCATTCTTGAGGTTGACGCATCAGGTTCTGGTATTGGAGCTGTCCTCAGCCAAAGAGGCATGGATAACAAGACTCACCCATGTGCTTTTTTTTCCAGAAGCCTTTCTCCAGCCGAGAGAAATTACGATGTTGGAGACCGAGAGCTCCTAGCGGTGAAGCTTGCACTGGAGGAATGGAGGCATTGGCTGGAAGGAGCTGAGGAACCTTTTATTGTGTGGACTGACCATAAAAATCTTCAGTACCTGAGATCTGCCAAAAGGCTCAACCCGAGACAGGCCAGGTGGGCTCTATTCTTTAGCCGTTTCAATTTTGCCTTGTCTTACAGACCCGGCTCCAAAAATATAAAACCTGATGCCCTCTCTCGACTCCATGAGACCCTAGAGGAGGAGGGAACTGAGGTGATGGACTACATCCTTCCCGCGTCTGCACGATTGGCAGTCACTCGACTGGACCTGGAGGGAAAGGTCAAGC
>JBBPBX010037720.1:14424-25688 GCA_038048925.1 Garcialebias charrua | reverse complement strand
TGTCACTTTGTGCAACAGTTATATTTGAAGTACAAACAGTAAGTTATGCTTTTGAAATGTATGTAATTAAGGAAAAAGCATGTTTGTTTACTAATGATGCTTACTGCAACAAGACAGTGAATAAATCCAAGTTCCTGAGCCCTACTAAATCTACAGTTAGTATTTTTATAACTGTTTCTGAAATATGGCAGTATCTTTGTAAACATGTACTGTATAAAATGACTTGTTTACATTTACTTCACTAGAAATGTGAGCTGCAGACTCTGCATGTTTGGTTTTTCCACAAAGCACGAAGGCGGCGTTGTTGTTGTGGCGCCTCTTGGAGATTGGGTCACGATGACTGGGCGGCTTGACACAAAATCATTTTATTTTTTCAAGAGGGAAAAATCAAATCCAGCCAATGAGAACATCAACTCAGGGGAGTTTTTTTTTTAAATCAGATAAAATTACAAATTTCTGTATATTTATTTTAAATGGTATGTATTACCATATTCCCTATAATCAGCTTAAATTTGTTTAAATTGGTTTCCATGATTAGTCCTGTATTTGGCACCTTTTTAATTTCCACTAAAGGTTGTCAAGCATGTACCGTATTTTTCGCTGTATAAGTCGCAGTTTTTTTTTGCATAATTTGCATACCATACCATACCACTTTATTTAACCCTTTAACTGCCTGTAAACAAGTCATTTTATACAGTACATGTTTACAAACTGTGACCGTGCACACCAAAGTGCTATACAGGGGCCGCGAGACCAAGCACAGAGCAACAGATTACATAACAGGAAACCGAATGTAGAAACAAAAAACAATAGTGGATAATAACAACAGCAATATGACCAACACAGTGTGATGCCCACATGCATGTGTATATATATACATTATTATTTTTTTTTAAAATAAAAATTCCATGCTGATCGTGCAGCTCATCCATCAATCAGCCAATTGTGTGTCATGTCCAATCTTATTTTGAAAAACCGCGATAGAGCATGTCTGCGAAAAACGATCCGTAAATTAGTGAGGGTCTACCTGTATTTTAGTTTGAGTACTAAGGATGTTGTTCTTAAATATGACGCTTAAATTCTTGATTCTTGGGTCTTTGTTCCTGTTTGTTGCTATAACATCATCTGTAAATTAAAAGCTATGTTTTGTTTTTGTGTACAAACTCTTCCTTTCAAATTTATTCTTAATAATCTGAAAATAGCAATTTTTTAATTAAAACCTTTCAGTCAGTTTAATAAGTTCTGTATTTTATACTACAGTCTAAATGACAGAATAAAAAAAGTCATGCACAGTACTTTACAGCTCTCATTTATTTAGTTTAGTTGCAAACTGCAGGATAAGAAGTTGTCTTATTTAATTTTTTTCTGCTCTGTGATGCGCTGATGCGTTCTCCGTGGGATTCACCACCAGACTGGGGATAAAGCTGCACATTTAGTTCAGATACTCGTAAATTTTCGGAACAGGTTACAGGATCCTCATTAAAACTTATTTAAAGTCGACTGCCTTGAAGGTTTTGGTTTGACACAGAAGAGCGCCGTTGTTTGCTGCTGTTCTTTCGTCGCTGTGCACTTCACGCTCATTATGTTGTTGCTGCTGGGTGAATACTCCGACATTGCAAACAATAACTTCTGCAGCTGTAAAAAGCAATGCTCGCATTTACTAACACTTGGTATTGTTTTAGAGTTGCACAGCAGCAGGAAGGCCACAAGATTCACGCAACTCGTTTGAGAGTGAAGAATTAAAATGCACCGACTTGAACCGGACTGAAAAATGGGCTTTTCCAGCAGATTAGAGGAAAAGTTTAATCAACGGTAACGATGTCTGGATCCCAGAGAGGAAGAAAGGCATTGAGTGTTGGGATTCTGCAGGGACTTTTACTGTAGGGGTTGTAACTAATGGCTATTGATTATGGTTAATGCTGATGGCTTTAAGGGGAGGAAGTAAACAGGTCTACTCATCACGTTATTCCCTGAATGACTATGCTGACATGCAGCACAGTAAATAGGATCAGGTGTTTGAACTGTCTGCTGACGGGAGACCTGCTGGTGAAGCGTGTGCTCCACTCTCAAAATTAGGTCATTCATGGCTGGTCAATGACTGCAGCTGATAAACTGAATGACCTCCAGTTTTCCATTTCAACAAAATGGATGCATTGTGCGGTTAAAGTCAACAAATCAAATCGAAATTTGCCAAAACATGTAAATATTTCTAAAATGTTCATATCGAAGGGAGTAATACAAATTTAAGGCACTTCATTTACGGTACATACACTGAACATCTCTACGTCTAAAGTTCCACAAATTCCTTTAAAAGATAAACATTTGTTGAAAAAAAAGCTAAAAATATGAATACACATGTACATTTACATGTTAATGTAATTAATTATTAATTCGTGCTGCTGTTTATAATGATGTTTTTCCACTACATTAGGGCTTAGTGTATTACTAGTTGATGTTTTTCTTAGTTAATTCTAGATGTTATTACTGTTCTTTTTCTTTTTCTTTTTTTTTCTCTTGCATTTGTTGTTGGATGTAACTGGGACCCCGTGTACATAATCTCGTTTTCATCACATGTACCACATGCGGTGCAAATGACAATAAAGACACTCTGACTCTGATTTATCTCTGCATATGCATAACCCACAAGTGTATGTGCAAGCCAACATCCATGAACCCCTGCATTATAAAGTAAGCTGCATTTCTTGGTAGGCTTGATGAAACGTAATAATTTTAATGTCTCTTTGTTCGAGACAGTATACCAGCAGAAGGAATAAAAGATTCCTTACAGCAGTTTTTTCGATGCTGATGGAATTCTTCTGCCAGATGACAGCAACAGAGAAGATGGGAGGAGAGGGTGGGCGGAGCTGTTATAGATCTGAGCTGCTTTTCTCAACGTAGATTGATTATATGAGCGTTGGAGGGAGAGACGGTTTGATCTGACTGACCGGAGTGACAACCTGGTGCGGATGTTTCACTGAGAGGTGGATCGAGACATATCACTAAAGCTTTGAACCCTATCAGTAAATGACCTATGAGCCAAGGCAGAGCATGTTGACTGGTGTGTTTACCATAGTCTTTTTTTGTGTGTGCATGTGTGCTTTATGTATTGGTTAGGTTAACACTGTTGCCTTGCAGCAAAAAAGGTCTGGGATTCAACTCCTAGTTGGGTCTTTTTTCCAGCTTATTTTATGTTCTCTCTGTGTATACGAGGGTTTTTGTGGCATTAGTTTCCTCCCTCAGTCCAGCAGCATGAATGTTGCATTATTTGGTGATTCTAAATCAGCGATTGGTGTGAGTGGGTCTGTAAAGTTTTAAATGGGGGAGTAAAATCGGGAATGGAAAATTCTTTCCTGGTTTCTCTTTTGAAGACAGAATAACAGTCTGGCTCTGGATGTATGGCTGCTGGTTGGTGTAATGGAGATTACAACTCACAATAACTTCAGAGACCTGGGTTCAATCCTGGGATGTTCTTAAATGATTAGTTTTCTTATGAAACAAACTATGGGTAAAAACATCTAAAACCAAACTAAACTTTTACTTATTGGTCATAATTAGTCCCAATATTAACCTAGACATTTAATCTGCTCAAAAATGCTCACGTTGGGTAAACGTTGAGCTACGATACTGTAAGAGCAGCATAAAGAACATATATTCTCTCTTTTTCAGAACTCTTGGATACTTTTCACTCCTAAATGGTGCAATATCACTGATTTTACTCTGCTTTGTCCAATTCATGGTCAGAAAAACATACAGCAAAGTTTAACACTCACAAAAAACACGACATCTTCTCATCTCAGCTGAGTTGGCCTAAACTAAAATGTTGCAGCTATAATTTATTTGTTTATTATATTACCTTTTTAGTTCCCAATTCATTCATTCAACCATTATTTAGGCAGGTTAATCCCATTGAGCCTCGAAGACTCATTTACAAGAGAGACCTGGCTACAAACAAAGAATGATGACAACAGCAACAGTAGATTTTCCGTGGACAATCAACCATAGACGATCATAAGAGGCATACAGATTTTTTTAACAAGTTAAAACAAAGATGTCAAAGTAGCAAAACAGACAGATTATAAGGTAAATGTAGAAAATCAAAAACAGGAACATGTCTGCATTGGTTTGTGCCAGGATTCCAACAGATTCTTAAAGCCATTTAGAGAGGTCAAGGTCGAGAGCTTCAGATCTTTTTGTAAGATATTCCAGGAAGCAGGAGCGGAGTAGGAGAAGGCCCTTTTGCCAAGTTCAGTCCTCACTGATGGAACACTGCAGGTAATCATGTCCTGAGAGCGCACGCTGTAGCTGCACTCACGCAGAGACATGTAGGAGGAGATGTATGAAGGCAGCAGACCAAGAAGTGATTTAAAGATGAAAATGTACCAGTGGAAGAGTCTGCGTGAGGTTAATGATGTCCAGTTAACCAGTGAATACAGGGTGCAGTGGTGGGTACGATAATCACAGCCAGTTATGAATCTTAGTGCACCATGATAGACAACATCCAACATCTGCAGGGTGCTTGTAGGAGCATTCATGTAGAGAATGTCACCGTAATCAATGGAGGGAAGGAAAGTCACAGATACAAGGCGTTTCCTAGCATTCAGTGTTAGACATGATCTGTTTCTGAAAAAGAAACCCAGTTTAACTTTCAGTTTCTTTACTAGGTTTTCCACGTGGAGTTTAAAAGAGAGATGCGAATCGACCAGGATACCCAAATATTTATAGGAATCAACAAACTCAATAGGGACACCGTTTGAGGATAAAATCAGAGGAAGAACTGCTGGGACCGACTTCCTATTTGAAAAAAGCATCCCTTTGGTTTTATCAGCATTTAGGACAAGTTTGAGATGGAACAAATCTGACTGGATGATGTCAAAAGCGGATTGTAGTAACTGGAAAGCCTTAGCTACTGTTTTAGCTTGGCAGTAAACAACTGTATCATCAGCATAGAAATGTAAGGATGCATCAGGGATGCTCTGACCTACATTAGCTATGTAGATTGTAAAGAGGGTTGGTCCTAAGACTGAGCCTTGTGGTACACCATTTTTAACTGTTAAATAACTGGAAGAAGTACCGTTATGTTGAACACATTGCCTCCGATCGGAAAGATAATTAGAAAACCAACCAATGGTGTGATCTGAGAAACCGATTTCTGAGAGCTTATGACACAAGATGTTATGATCCACAGTGTCAAAAGCTTTAGACAGGTCTAAGAAAAGTGCAGCACAATAATCCTTAGCATCCAATGCTTCAACAACGTCATTAAGAACCTTCAGTGAAGCAGTCGTTGTGCTGTGTTGTTTCCTGAAACCAGATTGATGGAGAGGTAAGATGTTAAATGAGTCCAGATACTTTTTGATTTGAGAGTTTTTCTAGAACCTTGGCTAAAATGCAGAGTTTAGAGATTGGTCGATAGCTGTTCAGTGAGGTGGGGTCACCTCCCTTCAGCAAAGGAAGAAGGCTGTTTTCCAAGCATCTGGAATGGAGTTTTGGCTTATGGACAGATTAAAGATGTGGGTCACAGGGACTGTGATGATATGAGCAGCCAGCCTTAAGAAATAAGGTGGAAGTTCATCTGGACCTGCAGATTTTTTAGGATCAAGATCTTTTAACAGTTTATTTACTTCACTGACTGAGAACGGAGAAAAGAGAAGGTGTGATTAACTGAGGATTGACTTGTAGGAGGGATTTGATTTGTAGAAGTTTGGTTATTAGATGAAGTGGCTGATTTTCCATTAGTAACTGTGTCAAATAATGAACTAGAAGCAACAAAATGTTTGTTGAAACTGTTTAGGATCTCGTGCTTATTTGACACAGGAGCAGAGTCAACGAGAAGTTGTAATAATAATAATAATAATAATGAATTCAATTTATACTGCACTTTTCATTAATAAAAATCTCAAAGTGCTAAGTTGTGATTGGAGGTCAGATGATTGACAGATGCCTTAGATATATTTGATGGTTTTCCCAAATTATTTAGGGTTGTTTAGATTTTTGAAGGTCTGAAATAAGAAATAGTTACGTTTTGCAGCTTTGATGGCAGTTGTGCATTTACTCCTCTGCTGCCGAAAATTCAACCAATCAGTGTCTGATTGTGCAGTCAGGTCATCTGGATTTTTTTTTTTTTTTGTAGAGATGTTTTGCCTTCTGTTGAAGCTCTCCGGATAGAGGGCAAAACGTCTCTACAAGAAATAAACTGTCCAGATGACCTGACTGCGCATTATTGGATTTCGTACCTGGATGATTGAGCATGAACTTTGATTTTTTTGTTTGTTTGTAAGCAAAATAAGAAACATTAAAATAAGTAAATAAATACAGATTTTTTTTTTCTCTTATGGCTGGGAGGGAGGACATTTTTAGGTCAAAAAGAGGGGAATCGAAAGCACAAGCTCCCTCAACACACACACTTTAAAAAATGGGAAAATGGGGGAACAGCTGCTCCACCTGCTCCTCTGAGCAGGCACCTCTGCAGATGGAGATCGTGTCCCTGCGTAGGATTATGCAGGTTTGGACAATGGGTAGAAGTGTTGATCGCTGGTATTTTTGTGCATTAGTTATTGAGTAACGGACAAAAACTTCTTACAATATGTATTATTTTAATTTGAAGTATTTGATAACATCAACACGCTTACTCTTTAAAGGTAAAGCCATGGAATGTCATGTGTCAGTAGTAGCTGCTCTACTCTTAAAAAAGAGATTTGAAGCCGTGGATATGTTAGACAATGTTGATACTCAACCTTAAGTTTGATTTTGAACATTTCCAAATCATAATTTCAACTTTTTCCAACACGTGAAACTTTTGTATATGGTCTAAACAGAAAAAGGTTTAATCTGCAAGAAATGCAGACAAAAATGAACAATGAGTTTTTCATCTATTAAATGTCTACAATGAATATAAACAAGCTCGAAGTTTGAAATCTCAACAAAATAATGATGATGTGATCTAGTCTCTGTCTTTTTGCTTGCTCGACTCCTTTTATCTCAGCTATGAAGGATGCGGTGATGTTTGGAAATGTCTCCGAACTTGATTAAATGGGACTTATGCTAATCATGAATTGCTGAAACTGTGTGTGTATTCACTGAGCTATAAAACAATAAATATGCTCTAATTAAATATCACATATCTCTGTATATCAGAGGACTTTATAATAAAACAACTGCTCCTACTAAAAATAAAACTGTAATGATTCATTGCATTGTAAAGTGTTGAAATTATCATTTTATTTAACATTGTATACCAGCTTGCACATGGATCCTGATTTTTAGCCGTTGTTACACTAGAGTTGGGGGGAGGATGGGAGTTGTGATGGCAGTGTATCCACCACACTCAGTGATCTTCACACTCAATGTTCTCCTCATTTCCTTCTGTCACTAACAAACCGTATGTGTCTGTCATGTAGGAGCTGTTTGTCTTCACGGGACCCTTACTGCATGTGGCTCAAGTCAGGCAGCTGTGTGCCAGTCTCACCTGGATTCAAGTAAGACACACACACACATACACATTCATGGTGCTAATAGCTATTTTACACTTGTAACAGAGGAGGTCTTTGCAATCATCAGGTGATGATTGACTGAAATCTTTCGGAGCTGAGCCGTGTCTCGGCTGCATTTCTTTTAAGTGCATGTTGAAACTTGTCTGTTATTTAACCTAATATGGTGCTCAGTTGGTCTAATGTAGACCATTATTGTGAGAATTTGTGACTCGGTTGTTTCATAAGAATTTCTTTTGAAAATATAGGTCAAAAGGTAATAATACATTTGTATAACGGTGCTCTTGTCTGCAGTTTTTAGCTGCACTGTTATGTTTCTGTTTTATCACTGATTACATTTTGTGTATTTATGACTAAAT
The DNA here is from genome assembly GCA_038048925.1 of Garcialebias charrua. NCBI lineage: Eukaryota > Metazoa > Chordata > Actinopteri > Cyprinodontiformes > Rivulidae > Garcialebias > Garcialebias charrua. Next base: position 17,842 of record JBBPBX010037720.1, on the reverse strand, counting down.
TCAATTCAGTTCAGTTTATGTACAATGTATATAGCACCAAGTCACAACAGCAGTTATCTTGGGCACTGAACAAATGTACAAATACATTAAAACATTAACAGGTTCTTTGAGCTTCTATCTTCTGCTCATTTTTAAGCACTTTGCAGAAGTGTATGAGACACTTTAGTGAGTTTAGGTTTAGAAAATGCTGAATGAAAGTATAACAATGATGTTTGCAATAGAAATACTGAATCGATGTCCAATGTGATGAGCCCATCTGCAGATAAACTGTTACAATACAGTACCAGTCAGGTTATCACATGAGTGGATTTTTGTTCTTCTAAATATGTAGATTAAATTTTTATTTTTATTATGATTAGCATTTGCATCAAAACTCTGAATTATTTATTTTTTTATCTTCATTTGTACTGGTCCAGTGGATCAGCATAGAAGGGGGATGCCTGTACAGTATTCTGACAGTTAAACTGAGCTCACCGGTGACCGTGGTTTCCACTTTCTAATCCTTTCAAAATAAACTACGGTATCAGAAAGATGCTGGGATGCTCTACGCGGTTTTGTATTGTAGGGGGAGGGCGGTAGGTGTTGTGTCAAAATATGGACACAACTTGGTTTTTATCAGTTATAGATTAGTCTATAAATCTTATTTAAGTTTGCTTTAATGAACAGCTTCTAATCTGGGGACTAATAATAACTTGGTGTAAATTTGTGTTTGTTTCCCAAAGCTGGTTGAACCTCGTCAAATCTTTGACGGCGCTCTTTCAGTTGCATCTTAACTTTACCAGTAGTTCTAATTTATGAAGAAACGCCTGTTTTAATATGCAACACTCGAAAGTTTCAGTCCCTTAATGTTGCAGCGGTAATTTTCTGCCCGACATGATTTATTGTCTCTAATAAGGAAGTACCGAGGATCAAAAGTCTGCACATTTGCTTCTTAATGAAACACTCCAGCAGGATGTTTCATCTGTTAATTCTTTCTGGACCGAGTGTTAATAAGTGGTGGAATCAGTCCCGGGGTGTTTGGTCCATCTGAAAGCAAGCGCGTGGGTAGAGCTGCATGAAGACATTATGAGTTTTGTAACTTGAACTATCAAAGGGCAGGTTTGCAACTTGGTCAATAACGTGCAACCAAGCAAAAGGAGAAGCAATAATTTTCACACCTCCTTCTGCTTCTCTTGGAAGATGCTCGTATGTTATGCTCGTGGAGGTGCGCTCAACAATAGATGGCTAATCTAGAATTAAGACAAGTGGGACATGAGTGTGATGAATATTTGGTCATACTATTAGAGATATTTTTCTGGTGCCTTTGTGTAAATCTTGTTTATTTGCATCCATGTGTAAAATTGTTGTCATTTGGAGTAAAGATGCAGGCTAGTGGAGCAGCGCATGGGTCAGAAGATGGAAAGTCACATTAAATTCTGTTCTTGCTGAATGGAGGGGAGCTGGTTTTTGAAGACGCATTTGTAAACAAGCTTCAAAGCCTCAGAATGGGTGTGACAGCTGAAGAACATGAAGGGCAAGCAGGAATGTGTTAGCACTGATGTTAGATAGCACAACAACAACGTGGAGCGTTTAAAATGACCAGTCGTGACATTTACAGATAACTGTGTGCCATTTCTGCCAATAATACCACAACATGTTTATATCCAGACAGAAAATACTGATAAATGTTGGGGATAAAAAAAAAAAAAATGAATACACATTTTGAAGTAAAACTTAAAATGGTGGTTGGAAAGATTTTAATTATTTTATTGTTGTGTCATAGGCTAAGAAACAAAGAATATGAACCTTTCTGTATTTATTTTTTCACTTGCTTCTTGTGTCCAAAATTCTTGTTGGAAATGGATTTAAAGTTTAACCGATTTAGAAGCTAGGAGACAATTTGTACAGGTAAATGATGTAAGATCTGAATTTTGTGTTAATGGATGTGGAGTTCCTCAGGGTTCTGTGTTGGGGACCAAAGTTGTTTATTTTGTATGCGAATTATCTGGTTGATGTGTCATGGCTTTGAAGTGTTTAATTTGCAGATGATGCCACTTTTTTTTTTTGTTCAGGTGAAGATATTGAACGGATGTTAGAGATGATAAGGGCAGAATTCGTAAAAATACAAACTTGGTTCCAACAAATTATCCTTAAATTTGGAAAAAACAAACTACATGATATTTAGTAATAGAAAGAAAATTATCGAAGTCCCATTTAAAATTGACAATATTGAAATTCATAGTTAATGAAATACAATTTTTGGGTGTCATTATTGATGAGAAGCTGACATGGAAATCTCATGTAAATTACTTAAGATTAAAACTAGAAGAATCAATTTCATTATGTATAAAGTAAAATAGTTTTTGAATGACAAAGCTTTGTATATATTGTGTAATGTAATGATTGCTCCATATTTAATCTACTGTATTGACGTTGGAGGACAAGCATGCAAAACAGTTACAAATCCTATTTTTATTTTACAAAAAAGAGCTATAAGAATTATTAGGAAGTGCTATTTTCGCCCAACAAATGTATTATTTCATCACTTGAAATTATTAAAATGTTATGATTTGGTTGAATATAGTATTTTACAAGTATAAAGCTCATAAAAAATATTACCCCCAAATATTCAATTAAAATTACCGTAGTTAAAAAAGAGAGTCATTATAACCTTAAGAGAATATAAATGTTTGTATAACCTCCATTTAGAACTGGTCTGAAGGAGCTGAGTTGTAGTTCAGGGAATATGATTGTGGAATTGCTTCAACATCACAATAAAAATTTCTAAAACAATTTATATATGTTTAAAAAGATGCTTAAGTTAAAGTAGTTGTGAAAGTATGATACCTTGTGAAGGATGCCTGATGTTTTTTGTTTTCACTTTGGAGATTGTTCAAGCCTAAGTTTTATATTTTTCAAATAAGGGGCCGATATAATAATTTTCTTCTTCTTTCTGCACCGTTTTCGTTCATTTTCTTTTCTTTTTGATGAATTTTTTTTGTTTCTTTTAAATAAATAAATAAATAAATAAATAAATAAATAAATAAATAAATAAATAAATAAATAAATAAATAAGGAAGCTTAAATTGGCTTCATTATGTTGCATCACTGTGTTTTGTTGGCATCAGTCAATAATGGAAAAGGAAGAGAGTAAATGTAGAGAGCAGAAATCTAGTTTCCCCCTCAACACCAGAAAAGTAGATCTATTTTTAGTTTCTTGGTTTACATAAACACACAGTAGCATTATGGCTGTCCTTTGAAACCCTGTCCTGATAGCTGCTGCAGCTAAGGTGTTATAGTTTTGTTCAAACTCTTCTATTTTCTTTTCCGTTCCAAAATCTTGTGTCATAAAATCAGGAGCGGAGGCCTGCATGGTTCAGTCACTCAGCAGCGTAACAGCACTGTCTAGCAAAAAAATGGAAGGATGATGAATGAGTGA
>JBBPBX010037719.1:0-23410 GCA_038048925.1 Garcialebias charrua | reverse complement strand
ATTGAGGCACAAAGCTCCAGCATCGGGTCACACTGGACTGCAGCCTAAAGTAGTGTTGCTCCTCATCAGGTGGATGGCCGTCAGCTGGTGTCAATTGGCAGCCATTTTGGAGAAGGCTGCAGACAGTGGGACTCCTACAATCTCCTTGTTACCTTTAGAAACAAAAATCCTTGGGAAAATTCTAGCCAATTCTAGACAGAAAGAATTCCTTGGTTTAATCATCCACCCAGGTCAGACTGGCTTTATGCCAGGTAGACACATGTTCTGCGCTGTCTTTTCAATATATTGTATTCAAATCACTCAGACGAGGCTATAGTTATTTCGCTAGATGCACAACGTGCATTTGATCAAGTAGAATGGCCTTATATGATGTATGCTCTAACTGTTATGTTTGTTTCTGAGGTACAGCAATAATGTTCGTGGGTCAATTTGACCCGGGGAGTGTTTAATCATGTAATAGTGTCAGAAACCCAAAAAATCCTCCAAAACCTTTTTGTATCTGATTATTAACTCCAATACTAACCATGTCAGTCAATATTTGTGCAATGATGTTTTTTTTATTTCTCATAAATAAAGGATAATGACGACTAACTCATTTGGACATAAACAATGTGATTTACATTTTTTATGTTTGCTGAAAAAACCTACACACAAAAAAACAATAATTATCCTTGAAATTGATTTTTGTAAAAAAATTTATGTTACATTTTATTTTATTTTTTTCAAAGGGTGATCTTTATAATTGAACTTGAGACACATTTACTGTTCTGGGTCAAATTGACCCGCTCATTAAAATCAAGACAAATGAGTCATGAAGATTTGTGTGGGTGGAGTTTTCCCACGGGAACAGAAAAGGTTCCCGTCAAAAGTTGTATAAACACCTGCTTTCTCACAGTTTCCTTGTGAAGTAAAGAGAATAGTGAGAAAGTGGGTTTATGTGCATGCATGTGTGCATGTGTGTGTGTATGTGTGTGTGTGCGTGTGTGTGTGTGTGTGTGCGTGTGTGTGTGCGTGCGTGTGTGTGTGCGTGTGTGTGTGTGTGTGTGCGTGTGTGTGTGTGCGTATGTGTGTGTGTATGTGTGTGTGTGCGTGTGTGTGTGTGTGCGTGTGTGTGTGCATGCGTGTGTGCGTGTGTGCGTGCGTGTGTGTGTGTGTGTGTGTGTGTGCGCGTGTGTGTGTGTGTGTGTAGTGAAATATGTCTCATAGTTTCAAGGAAACAAATAGAATTGGAAATGTTTTTACCCTTTTTACCATTCATTTTGACTGCCGGGTCAAATTGACCCGAACAGTATCGATGTAACAAGTAGACGCAGAGAGTGGTACAAATGTGTAAAGTGAATCATTTTCAATTTATATGTTGATTGGAACTATTAAGTCAAATAGAAAAAGTTTCATGCAGAAAAAATATTTTTAACTATTTTTAAAAAAAATGTAAACTTTAAAACGGGTCAATTTGACCCGTAACATAACAGGAGGGTTAAGAAATTTGGTTTTGGACCCCTATTTATGAAATGGATTGCAATAATTTATTCATACCCAACTGCTTCTGTTATTACTAATCATAATATCTCCTGTACCTTTGTTGTTAACTGAGGAACACGTCAGGGCTGCCCACTTTCTTCATTTCTCTGTTCAATTGTTGTTGAACCCCTAGCTGCCAGGATTAGGCAAAACCTACAAATAATGATAATAATAATAAAAATAATAATAATAATAATTTTATTTAAAAGCGCCTTTTAGGACAACCAAGGACACATATATTTACTTACACACACTCATATGCTTAAATATTTCCTATTGAGATGTTTAATCATAAGCAATATGCTTTTTTTTTTTTTGATTTAATCATAAGCACCATATTTCGCTCTATGCCGATGACATACTTCTATTTGTTTCCAACCCACGGGCATCGCTAGCTCCCATTTTGACAACCATCAACGACTTTGGAAGTTTCTCTGGTTTCTCTATTAATTGGGACAAGAGTGAATTAATGCCCCTTACTACAGGGGTTGATCCGGCTTATCTGTCGTCCACACCATTCAAAATTGTTCATAATTATTTCACATATTTGTGCGTCACTGTAACAAAAAAAACAGAACACCTCCTACAACTGAACTGTCAGAATAAAAATTTACAACATAAACAGAATATTGACTTCTGGAAGACTCTCCCTCTATCTATGGCTGGTAGGATTAATGCCATTAAAATGGTGGTGTTTGACCACTATTTCTTTATCTGTTTCAATTAGGCTTGTTATAGATAAACCGATTCGACCGGATATCCGGTCTGACAAGCTAGCAATGCGGTTGCATTGGTAGCAGCCATGTAAACCGACAGCAACCAGCCACAAATCCAGAGATGAACCGGTTGAAAAGACACGGACCGGGTATTGCGAGACTTGCTGGGTTTACAATGCGTTTCTAAAACAACGTGAGAGTTGGAAATGCCTGCGAAGCTATTCTCACGCATGCGCCGTAGCTCACCAAGATGACGAGCATGGATGTAAATAGTAGCCGCGCTAGCGAGTCACCGCAAAAGATTTTCAATACATCAGCCAGACAAAAATCTAAAGTGTGGAACGTTTTCAGGTTTTACTAGAAGGACGGAAAACTCGACAAAAGCCACGCTATTTGTAAGCTATGAAGCGCACCTCTGAAGTACACTGGTAGCACAACAAACCTCGACCAACATGCAACAAGGAAACACAGAGAGGAGTACTGCAAACTTCTCAAGCCTCATAACAACGAGCAGGAGCGTGCAGCTGCATCACAGAAAGCGACGGGTAACGTTATCACTAAATTTTACGGGCAACTCGGTGCAGTTCATCACGAGCTACACAGGCCTTGAATATCGCTTCCACACTGCAGCAGCTCTGGACCCCCGTTTTAAGTCTCTGGTCAGTAGCCATGATGCAGAGAAGACATTCACAAGCCTATCAGCAGAAGCAACATCCCTGCATCACAAGGTAAATCCCCTAACACTGTCAAAATACATCTTACAGTGCATTCAGTTACAGTCTGATGTGTTTTGTTGCTGTCACTAGATTTATTCTGCCTACTGTTTTTTGATTGTTTACACTGCATTTAACCATACTGTACACTAAATGTAATGTCATGTTTTATTTCTAGGTAACGGGGGATTCAGTTCAGAGAGGTCCAATGCAGACTGATCCATGTTAGACTGAACCTGCAAATGGAGATCTGGATTAGGGATGTCCCGATCAGGTTTTTCTGACCCCGAGTCCTTTAATTTGAGGATTGGCCGATACAGAGTCCCGATCCGATACTTCTAAAATACATTTTTAAAATGAAGGGAAAAAAAAGAAACAGATCCAGATGTCCCTTCATTTTTATTTTATTTACCTTAACATTTAACAGAGTACTTCTGTGAGGTAGATTGAACAATCAAGTAATAAGATTTAAAATAAAATTCTTCACATTGAAGTTTAGTGCAACAGTATGAAATAAAAATGTCTAATTTAAAATAAGCAGCTCAACTTAAAATACCAGAACATGAACAGAACATGACCAGAACCTGACCACAACCTGGCCAGAACCTGACCAGAACCTGACCAGAACATGACCAGAACATGACCACAACCTGACCAGAACCTGACCAGAATCTGACCAGAACATGACCACAACCTGACCACAACCTGACCACAACCTGGCCAGACTGACCAGAACCTGACCAGAACCTGACCAGAACCTGACCAGAACCTGACCAGAACCTGACCACAACCTGACCAGAACCTGACCACAACCTGGCCAGAACCTGACCAGAACCTGACCACAACCTGACCAGAACCTGACCACAACCTGACCAGAACCTGACCAGAACCTGACCACAACCTGACCAGAACCTGACCACAACCTGGCCAGAACCTGACCACAACCTGACCAGAACATGACCACAACCTGACCAGAACCTGACCAGAACCTGAGCAGGCATGTAAACAAATAAACTTAAAGTGTCAGTTTTATAAAATAAGGCTAGTAACATGCTTTTCTGAACAGCACTCCTTAACTCTCCTCCTGTGGCTTCACAGAAGGAAGTGTATGTTTTTCTTCATGAGATAAATATAAATTATAAAGTCTCTTGCAGCGTGAGCTGGCTCGTCTTCGGCTACGTTGTCTGGTTAAACTCTGTGTATTGTGTCGGGTGTTTGTTTCTGATGTGCCTAATCAGGTTTGTTGTGTTAAATGCAGCCTTTTCCTTACCTCCTCTTGACGAACTTTACATATCTCACAGTTTGCAAACGCAATATCTTTGTCATCCACTTTAAAATATCTCCACACGACAGACATCGCTGCCTCCTCTTCAAGCTAATGCCGCGTTCCGCTTCTTTTTTACGACAGTCACTGCTTTACGGCAGGCACTGCTTTACGGCAGGCACTGCTGCAAAATATTGTGCATGTTTTGTTCCGAGACAATTTGACTCTGTAACTCAACATACAGTTAATATAATATTCCCGTTTGTGTTTAGAATAAATATACACATATATATCCGATCCCTGATCGATGTGTAACGCCCGATTCAAGTCGAGTCTGAAATCACGTAGTCTGGTTGAAACCAGACCCTGTCCTTCACTTCGCTTCAGACAAGGGTCTGGGACCTTTCCATTGAAAAACGATTCTTGCTGGAGGCGTGGCCTCTGCTGATGGCTGCTCCCCCGTGGTCTGCTGAACTTGACTTCAGCTCCGCCTCCTGTTGAATTTTCTCTCGCTCCGTTGTATATTCTGTGTTTATATGATAATAAAACGTCCTAATAAAATAAAATAAAACCATGGAGCGCTGGTCCAACACACCAGAAGACCAGGAAATCTGATGGGACTCGGGCAGCAACTTAAAACCTGACTTTAATTCTCTCGTGACAACCTGAGGCATTTCCTTGTTCAGCGGAGGGAGAGGAGGAGGAGGAGGAGGGAGGAGGGAGCGAACACTTGACTTTTGGGAAAAAAACAAAAGAAAACTCCAGATAAGGGATTAAGAAGGGGAAATTAATAAATTTGTGTCACATATAAAACAGTCCTGCATCGCTTTGAATGAGAACATGCGGCTGCGAGCTGGCTGCGCGCTGGGACAGGTGGGGGCATTTCCTTGTTCAGCGGAGGGAGAGGAGGAGGAGGAGGAGGGAGGAGGGAGCGAACACTTGACTTTTGGCCAAAAAAACAAAAGAAAACTCCAGATAAGGGATTAAGAAGGGGAAATTAATACATTTGTGTCATTTATACAACAGTCCTGCATCGCTTTGAATGAGAACATGCGGCTGCGAGCTGGCTGCGCTGGGACAGGTGGGGGCGTAGGTTAGGGGCCAAAAACTCCGCCCCTTCTGTTCTCTGATTGGTCCGGTCAAAAATCTACCGGAGAAATCCTTGTCTATGAGAGAAGTCCCAGACTGTGCAGTGAAGGGAAATGAGAATTGAGCAGAGCTGTGCAGGAAGGCGAGGGCCAGGCTAGAAATCACGTGATCGGGACAGATTTCCGATCACGTGATCGAATCGGGACATCCCTAATCTGGATGTCTGCAATGATACACCCCAGACCCAAGATGAGTATACAGGTTTGTGTTTTATAACTTGTGATCAAGAATGAGCTGACTTTGTCTTAAACTTGTGCTGCAGTCATTGTATCAGCATAAAACACATTCACTATAATGAGAGAATCTGCATGCACAGAAAGAGTTACATAATAATCATGATGATAAATGATAATGATACATCTTTTACATATGTACACAAGTCCCTACATAAATAAATTCTGAACATCAGATGAAGATTTTTACATAAAATGGTAAAGTCAGTAAAAAAAAAAACTTCATGGCTAACATAGCCAGTAATATATGGTGCATGTTTTCTATTTCAGATGATGAACCACCTTGTAAAAAGAAGAAAATGTCAGCGTTGGACAAGCTGTTGGGAGAAGACTTTGAAGTGAGGATGGCAACTAGATCTGTGAGGGACCAGGCCAGTGAAGAAGTCAAGAGGTACAGAGAGCATGTTTTTATATTAATCCGTGCCCACCTGCTCACACAAACTCATGTTCGTGCTGCTGTTGTTAGGTGTACTGTTCTTGCATTATGTTTTGTATTATTAAGTTCAAGTTCAAGTGTTTATTTGTCATATGCAGGTTAACACAGGGTTAACTTAGTACAATGAAATGCTCAGGATGAGAAAAAACGATTTTGACTTGCTAAAAAACAAACAACAAGCAAACAGGAAATACTAAAGCATGCAATAAGGGTACAAAATAAACTACCAAAAAGTGAAACAGTAATTATAATATTTACAAAGTTTCTGAAGAGAAAAATAGTAAACAACATGGTAGAATTTTAACGGTGAAGCAGGATGAATTTGTGTGAATAACTATTTCAAGGTAGTAATGAAATATAAGCTAAAATGCACATGATCTATATTGCACATAACTACCAAACTACAGGTTGTGTGACAGGTTATTGCACAGCGGGTTATTGCACAGGAGCTTTGTGCTTAGCTTATTCCTGTTTTTTTTTTCCTAGTGATTTTTATTTTATTACATGCTGCTGTAACCATTTGTGCCTTTTATATTTTTTCTGTATTTTCTGTAGGAAATTTTCTTTTAGCTGGTCTTTTTAGGTCCATGTTTAAAAATAAACACATTTAACATGTGATTATTTTGTTTGGCTTTTTACTTTATTTTTACCAGTGCTTTACAGCACCCTTTTAGATATGATATATGTGGACTTTTACAAATTTAAAAATGCTCTAAGAATGTCACATTGATAGAAATGGTCCTTTTTCTTTCATAATGAAATATTTGTCTACCGGTACATCAACAAATGTTAAAACGTAGAATTAATTGAAGTTTAATCGAATCGAACAGAATCGAACAGAATCGATTTTAAACTGCATCGAATCGAATCGTTCCGTTTTTAAAATAAATCCTTTATGAATCGAATCGTAACTTTTGTATCTAGATGTGAATCGAATCGTCTGTCACACAGAGATGTACAACCCTAGTTTCAATCTGTTCCATGTTTTATAGGCGTATCCTACTTCAAACAGTTAGACTATTATTATTATTCCCTTTCTTTGGGGTTATGACAATGTTAGAATCTCAAAAAAGCACCTATGTAAACCAGGGATAACAGATGGTTCCCTCATCAGTCAGTCACTCGGTGCAACATAATTGCTATGGGAAATTGCGCCCGCGCAATTACCTGAAGGAATACACTCACTCCTTTACGGCTGGGGCGTCTCATGTCAGACCCCGCCCTCTGGGTATTTAAGGCGCTGACGCCCAACCCACTTCCTCTTATTGCCCTTCACCTCGCTAAACCTAAACTTCTCTTCTCTTTGCGGGACTTCTCTGTTGTTTCATCGCTCGACCAGAGGTGAGCTTGCTCTCTACACAGGGCGTACAGATAATTCTTCCTGCGTACTACCGGGCTAGCGAAAGCTAGTCCGGCACATTTTTCCTTAACCCCAAAGTTTTTTCTTCTCCTCTTTCCGCAGACTGCTTCGCTCGATGGCGCTAACTGCATCACATTGCTACCTCTGCTAATTTTGTAGCAGGCTAGCCAGCGAAAGCGACTTGACGGAGGAGACGTCTAAAAAGAAAAGGATTTTGGAAGGACTCGCTCGTCTTATCTCGGACATGCCTCCGGAGAAAGGAAAGTGAAAACCAAGACTTATAATAATAATAATAATGTCCTTTTCTGTCATCTGTGTATGTTTCCCATACACAGACGAAATTCGTCTCTGCATTTAACCCAACCACGACCAGGTGGTGTAGTGAGCAACCAGAAAGCGCCCGGGGAGCTGGAGAATTAGGTATGCACTCATAGACACCCCAAGGTGTGTAGTGGCCGGGGCGCGAACCCGTGTCCTTCGGGTCCCAAGTCGGAAGCCCTGCTACTACACCATCTTGGCTCCTTCCGAAAAAGGCTAGCAGGACGGCGAGCACGACCTTGCGCGCCTACCCGAGCAGATACGGTTTTTCCCTTTTGGCGACGGACACTCACGAGGCCTATCCCGTCTGCCATGGGATGCTACATGCGAAGATGGCGCTGGACGCGCCCGACTCTTGCCCACATTGCATCCAGATGTTGGAGGCGGTGAGGAGGCACCGGGCGGACTTCATCGCCAAAGCCATGGGCGCTGCTGCGGCGCTAACAGACCCAGACACCACTGAGCCTCTCACTTCCACGTCGGGGTTAGAGAGCATGGCTCTGGATGACAGCACCCAAGTCGAATGGGACGACAGCCCGGATGCGCTGGCTCCCATCGGGGACTTAACAGCCGACTTTGACACTCGAGGCTTGATGAACGAAGACGAGATCTCGATATCAGCCTCAGGTGAATTTTCTGCGGATGACGCCAACGTTGAGTACGACGAACCTTTCTCGCACCCCGGCGCCTGTGCTTCCGGAGACTGACTTTTCGATCCCTGCTCTTTTTGACTTGTGTCACAGAGCAACGGACGCGTTGCAGATCCCGTGGCCAGAATCTCCACCTTGTCAACAAGTCACGAGGTTGGCAGGAAATTATTTTTCTCAAAACAGTAGTCCGCCACGAGGCAAAGAATGCCCATCTTTCCGGATTTCCTCACGGAGCTGACTCGCACCTGGCCTCAGCCTAGGGCTCCCATGTTGCTGCCGCTCTCGCAGTTCCTTGAAGTGGATAGGATGGAAGCGGCGAGAATAGCCAGTGTACCTCAGATGGAGGACACACTGGCGTCTCACCTGGCCCCCAGGTCATCCGGGACAAAACCAACTCTGTCCAGCAAAGCTTGTCGAGCCTCGGCTTCTCTGCTCGAGAAATGCTTCAGGGCTCAGGGCCTTGCGGCGCGCGCAATGAACGTGTCCGCCATGATGCAAGCGTACCTGGCTGAAAAACTACAGGAGCTCCAGGTAACGACAGACAAACAGGCTGCCGCTGACGTGCTGGAAGAAGCCCGCAGGGCAACAGACTTTGTGCTCCGCATGATGGGGACAGCAGCTATTGCACAAGGCAGAGGCATGGCTGAGGTGTTCATCGCATAACGCCATCTGTGGATGACCCTAACTGACCTGCCAGAGGGACAAAGAATTCCTTTTCTGCACCACTCGATAGAGCCGACAGGATTATTCGGAAAGGCTCTGGATCGAATTCAGACCAGGCTGGACCAGAGGCGCAAACAGGCTGAGGCTCTCCGGGTAAGCATTCCCAGAAGAGCTTTTGCTTCCCCCAGGGAGTCAGCTGGGAGCAGACTCGCATATTCTTGACACCACTCAGCCACACGTGTCCCACCGCAAAAGCGGTGGGACACGAGCACCGGCGGAGCACCGGCGGAGACCACCGCCGGACCCACCTCGGGCAGAACACGCCTGGAATAAGAACAGATTTGTTCCCCGCCAGGCGGTCTGACACAGGGCCTCCTCGGTGAACCGGGACTCCAGACAGAAGCGTGCCTGACGAACCAGGCCCTCTTCTTGACTTTACAGGATCACCCGCCCACGTGGTATGGGAAATGACCTTTTCATGTCCAGACTTTGTTTGTAACATGGTACAAAAAGCTGGTGACTTAGTTTTATGCACGAATCATGTCTTTTCTGCTGTGAGTGACATAAAGTTAAATATGCCGTTACACATAAGCATGAATAAAGCTAAAAAAACAGCCCCTCTCTGTTTTCTTGACTCAACCCCCCCCCCAAAAAAAAAACAACAAACACAGTAACATCAGCAGCACGACCCCCTCTGTTCTTCCAGCCGATATAAAGGGCGGGGGGCATCATTCCCCCCTCCCTCGTGGCTCACGGGGTGTTAGCCTAATCAATAAGCCCCAGCTGGGTTCCTCGAGACTGGCTGCAACAGACAGTGCCAGAGACGTGAGGTGAGGGGGTCACGTGTTCCAGCCCCCGCCCGTTGTAAACCACAGGACCGGCAATGCACAAATCAAACAAACCTGTAACACGTCTGCGCTCCAGGGGTGCGCGCCGACAGAACCTGACAACCCACCTCCCAGGCCACCAGCTCCTATTCAACAGATTACAGTAAGTGACGGGGCGTCACGACAGAAGCCCACAGGCCAAAACCTGTATCATTATCTCGAGCAGCTTCACATCCTCATGCTGAAGCTGTCCCCTCATCCTCAGTGGGCGACATGCCCTGTTTAAACAATGATCCTGCAGCGTGTGACCGCGCTCGCTGTACTGAATCAGTTCTGCTCTCAAACGACCCCCCCATCGGATGAATCACAGCTCCCCGGAGGTTCATCAGGCTCCAGGGCACTGATGAGGCCGGAGGCCAGTGAACCGGACCCAACCATGAAACGGGCTGGAGTCAGGAGGTCTGCTTGTATACAGAACTTGCACCCTCTCAGGACCATGACTCCCCACAAAAAGAGGAAAAACAGACATTCTGTTCCGCTTTTGCCCGATGATGACAGCAGATTGCTTCTACCTCCCAACACTCTCGATCAGAGTGATATGGCGGCACATCTGCAGGAGGACCCTCTTTCTAACCTGGTTAACCCTGAAGGGGCCACAGAAATCAGGGCCCTTGAGGAGGAGCTGGCTCCGCCACCTGCTCCTCTCCAGGGATCCACCACATCACCAGAAGGAACAGCCTCGCCGCTTATGCTGAGAACTGTGGCAGATTTCAGCTTGGTGGTTGAGAGGAACAAACTGGTGGCCTCAGGCCTGCCCGAGAATGTGGTAAATACCATTCAAAATGCCCGAGCTGTGTCAATACAGTCTCTCTACGTCCGGAAATGGCGTGTTTTTGAAGCTTGGTGCATGGAAAGAAATATTATTTCTTATTCATGTGACTTGGTCCAGCTCCTCACCTTTCTTCAAGACCTGCTGGAGAAAGATCGTTCTTTCTCAACCCTTAAGGTGTTTTTTATCAGCTATTTCAGCTTGTCCCGAGGGTTGGGGAAGCAGGACGCCTGGCGCGCACACGCTCATAATAAGATTTATGAAGGGCGTGCTAAGAAAGAGACCCCCAGCAAGATCTTGATCCCTGGATGGGATCTTAGTCTGGTCTTGGGGGCTCTCTGTGATCCCCCATTCGAACCACTGAGCGACATTAAGATAGATTTTTTATCTTATAAGACCGCTTTGCTACTGGCTCTGTGCTTGGCGAAACGTGTGGGTGACCTCCATGCTCTGTTCGTGCCCCCAATGTGTACCAGGTTTGCCCCTGACGGGTCAAAGGTCACCCTAAGGCCTAATCCTGCGTATATCCCCAAGGTCTTGACTCTGAACCCCAGAAGTCTGGACTTTGATCTCTCTTCTTTTCTTCCTGCTCCTGTCCTCACTCAGGAACAGAAAAGGCATGAAGGCACTCTGCCCCGTGAGGGTTTTGAGCGCTTACATGCAGAGAACAGTTGAATGGAGGAAAACAAACCAACTGTTTGTGTGCTTTGCGGTCCCAGCTACTGGAAGGGCCCTATCAAATCTGCACCTCTCACATTGGGTGACGTCCCAGAGAAGGGTCATTTAACATTTCTACCTTTGGAACCCAGAGACGGGTCGAGTGACCTGAAGGATTTTAGCTAACATCCTATAATGAGCTGTTAACAGGCGCTTTTGTTTTGTAAATAAGGCCATTACTGGCGCACCACAGGAGGGGGCACGCTTAACACTAATTTGACTAAGGCTGCACTTTTTTGCGCAAGTGAACTTGGCTTCTAAATCCCCCGGTCCCTTTCAGTGGGCTATATATGTTGGTCCGTCACTTGACCTCAGGTCATGTGACCTATGTCGGTCCGTCAGTTTACCTCAGGTCATGTGACCTGTGTCGGTCCGTCAGTTGACTTCATGTCGTGTGACCTGTGTCGTTTTGTCAGTTGACCTCAGGTCATAAGACCTGTGTTGGTCCGTCACTTGACCTCAGGTCCTGTGACCTGTGTCGGTCCGTCAGTTGACCTCAGGTCATGTGACCTATGTCATCCATCAGTTGACCTCTGGTCATGTGACCAGTGTCGGTCCGTCAGTTGACTTCATGTCATGTGACTTGTGTCGTTTTGTCAGTTGACCTCAGGTCATAAGACCTGTGTTGGTCCGTCACTTGACCTCAGGTCCTGTGACCTGTGTCGGTCCGTCAGTTGACCTCAGGTCATGTGACCTGTGTCAGTTCGTCAGTTGACCTCATGTCGTGTGACCTGTGTCGGTCCGTCAGTTGACCTCAGGTCATGTGACCTGTGTCGGTCCGTCAGTTGACTTCATGTCATGTGACCTGTGTCGTTGTGTCAGTTGACCTCAGGTCATGTGACCTGTGTTGGTCAGTCAGTTGACCTCAGGTCATGTGACCTGTGTCGGTCCGTCAGTTGACCTCAGGTCATGTGACCTATGTTGGTCCGTCACTTGACCTCAGGTCATGTGACCTGTGTCGGTCCCTCAGTTGACCTCATGTCATGTGACCTGTGTTGGTCCGTCAGTTGACTTCATGTTGTGTGACCTGTGTTGGTCCGTCACTTGACCTCAGGTCATGTGACCTGTGTTGGTCCGTCACTTGACCTCAGGTCATGTGACCTGTGTTGGTCCGTCAGTTCACCTCAGGTCATGTGACCTGTGTCAGTCCGTCACTTGACCTCAGGTCATGTGACCTGTGTCGGTCAGTCAGTTGACCTCAGGTCATGTGACCTGTGTCGGTCCGTCAGTTGACCTCAGGTCATGTGACCTGTGTCGGTACGTCAGTTGACCTCATGCCGTGTGACCTGTGTCGGTCCGTCAGTTGACCTCATGTCGAGTGACCAGTGTCGGTCCATCAGTTGACTTCATGTCGTGTGACCTATGTCGGTCCGTCAGTTGACCTCAGGTCATGTGACCTGTGTCGGTCCGTCAGTTGACCTCAGGTCATGTGACCTGTGTCGGTCCGTCAGTTGACCTCATGTCGTGTGACCTATGTCGGTCCGTCAGTTGACTTCATGTCATGTGACCTGTGTCGGTCCGTCAGGTGACGGACAACAATAGGTCAAGCATGTTTTAGAACACAGCAATGGGCCACCTGCATGTGCCGGCACGCACCGTATATACATGTGCCAAGGACAAGGAGAGAGACAGTACTTGTAAGCAAAATAATTTATTTGACAGAACATCAAAGTTACAGGATAGTCAGCACAGCAGAATAAGACAATTTTATGCATAAAATTGTTCTGGAGCAGACAAAGCTTTCCGTTCAGTGGATGTCCCAAAATGTTCAACTGTGAGATAACTTCAGGGTCTGTTATGTGTGAATTCAGGTCAGGGCCTCTCTTCTGACTAAGGGGGGAAGTGCATGCAGAGTCTTACTTACCTGGTGGAAACATTGGAATGCAGTCTGTGCAGTTTGGTGTGGTGGGGGTGTCTGAGTTGTGTGCACGCATATTTATAACAAAAGGCAGTTAATGGCCCACTAATGGTTGGTTTGGACTAAGGGTCTTTTGACCCTCTTTCAGGACTTCTGGGGGGAGGTCGAAAATCCTGGGACTTCTAGTGTTAAAAGGGCATACAGTAGCAAAGGTCAACAGGTGCCCTCTGGAGTGCGTGCTCACTCCACTCGGGGCTTGGCCACCTCCTGGTCATTGTTCAAGGGTGTACCAGTTGCAGACATCTGTGCTGCTGCGAACTGGAGCTCAACAAATACGTTTGCAAAGCATTACAGTTTGGACGTTACTGCGTGTGATGTCACTCAGGCTGTCCTTTCTAACACACAGTAGAAAGCAGCTTTGAGATGCCTTTTGAATAAAGGTGGACGTTCACACTAGCATGCATTTTACTGAGCATTTCAAGGGCGTGAATAAATTACGTTCCCATAGCAATTATGTTGCACCGAGTGACTGACTGATAAGGGAACTGAAAGTTATGCACCATAACTCATGTTCCCTGAAGGAAGGGAACGAGGTGCAACATACCTGGCCCTTTTCAATGCTGAAAGCTCGGTGAAGTGCATTTTGGAGGAAGTGGGATGGGCGTCAGCGCCTTAAATACCCAGAGGGCGGGGTCTCTGGCGTGACGCTGACTCCCCGGCCGTAAAGGTGTGAGTGTATTCCTTCAAATAATCGCGCGGGGCGCAATTTCCCATAGCAATTATGTTGCACCTCGTTCCCTTCCTTCAGGGAACATGAGTTATGGTGCATAACTTTCAGATTCTCCTTACCAGATTTCAAACTTTATTATTGAGCATCTCATTTATCCATTCTGGCATGGTGGAAGAAAGGCCCACACTCATCCGATGATTTCTGTCCTGCCTGGTTGTCCTTGGAACGTCAGTATTGCTACAATACGTCCCTGACTGCTCTCCTTAATAGTCTCATTAAAGTCACCAAATCATTTTACAATAATACTTTTTTGATTAACAAAGCCGTAAGGATTTGGAAACAGACAAAATTATATACATACACCGAAGGTTTATTTTGATGCTCCTATTTGTGAAAAGCCTGGCCTGGGAACGCCTTGGGATTCCCCCAGAGGAGCTGCTCCAAGTGGCTGGGGAGAGGGAAGTCTGGGCCTCCCTACTTAGGCTGCTACCCCCGCGACCCGACCCCGGATAAGCGGAAGAAAATGGATGGATGGATGGATATTTGTGAAAAGCATTCCTTTGCTCCAAGATGCTGTCTTTTTAGATGTGGAGAAGGAAGGGCATCTGTGTGATTGGTGACCTAATTATTAACGGTACCTTTGCATCTTTTGCTCAGTTTTGTTCTGAATATAATGTTCCCCAGTCAATTTTTTTTCGATACCTTCAGATTCTGGACTATGTTAAGAAAAACACAACAGATTTTGGAGTTTTTAACAAGTACAAAATCCTGGAGGCAATAAGTAAATTTGATCCTACTAATCGGGGGGCAGTATCATATTTTTACAAGATCTTTAATAATGTACTTGCTGACACAACCAAAATCAAAAAAGCATGGGAAGATGAGTTGGGGCTGCACTTATCTGATGAAATGGGGGAGGAAGGATTGAAAAGTATACACGGCTGTTCAGTCAATACCAGACACAATCTTATACAGTTCAAAACAATACACAGACTTCACTACTCAAGGGAGAAACTCAGTACTTTCTTTGCAAGCGTACCTCCAATTTGTAATCGCTGTGAGGTTGCTATAGGTAACCTGACACTCCTTTTGGTCATGTATGCAGCTTCACTCATTTTGGAACAAAATTATTTCTTTTCTTTTCAACAGCTTGTGGGAAACAATGGGACCCAGATCCACTTATTCAGAGTCAGAGTCAGAGTCAGAGAGTCTTTATTGTCATTTGCACCGCATGTGGTACATGAGATGAAAACGAGATTATGTACACGAGGTCCCAGTTACATCCAACAACAATGAAAGAGAAAAACAGTAATAACATCGAGAACTAACTAAGAAAAACATCAACTAGTAATACACTAAGCCTAATATAGTGGGAATAAACAGCAGCACGAACATGAGTTTGTATGAGCAGATGGTCACAGATGAACACAGCAACAAGAAAACAGATCAGCATTATTGCTATTATTGGGACCTCTAAGGCTTTGCCATTACCCAAATATGAGAAAATGGCTGTTTCGTTTGGTATGGTGATAGCTAAAAGGTTGATTTTGAAAGTTTGGAAGAAGGATTCAGTGCCCACATTTGATCTATGGCTGGGGAAACTGGCAAATACATTGCATTTGGAAAGACTGAGATATTTCGATAAGGATAAAGTCAATATGTTTGAGAAGATATGGGACCCTGTACTAAAATTTCTTCTATGACAAGACTGCAAATGACCAACTTGCTAATGCTTGATAATACATGTGACCTTGTCCCTCTGTATAATGGGGAATAGAGAGATCAATCGGTGGCATATTTACTCCATGTTGCTTTGACTGTGGAATTGTTACTTTTTGATATACTGTTTTTGTACAGATGGGGAAGGATGGGAAGTTGATTTATATTGTTGTAATTTGTTATGTCAACATAAAAAAAAAAAGTCCCTCTTTGACTAACTGCAGACTTTCTCACTCTGGTTTTTCACCTATAAATGCATCCTTGAGCATCTTCCTACATATTTATGTTCACGTTTATCTCAAACTTTTAGCCATGATAGTCTGCGCTCTCAGGACATCATTTTGATGCATGTCCCAAAGGTCAGAAGTGAACTGGGTAAAAAGGTTTTTAATATTTCATCCCTGCCACGTGGAATATTCTGCAGAAGGATTTAAAGTTATCATGTTTCCTCGGGACAACTTAAATCAGTTTTGAAGGAAGGAGAGATCAGACCACTTGGCTCCTGTAATGGCCCTAATGTGTAATTATGTGATTTCTCTTGGGTATGTATATTGTGTATTTGCTCTTGTATTTTGGATTTGTTTTATGCTGCCGTCTTGGCTAGGTCACTCTTGGTAAAGAGGATTTTAATTTCAATGAGTTTTTTCCTGGTTAAATAAAGGATACATACATACATACAGTACATTAAGCATTATGAAAACTAGAAACCTAGAAAAAATATATACTGTATTAGAAATGTGTGCGTTTGCATCTTGGATTTTGACGTGGCAACCAGTTTTTCAAAAGTAACCCATCTTAAGTCTAGATGCAGCCTCACACCACAAAAGGAAGTACCCGGTAGGCCCATTGCTTATTTTTCTAGTTATCCTGCTCACCAGGTTTACATATGAATATATTGGTGGCCATCTTGGATTCTGGCATGTCAACCCAGTTTTTGACGGGAATCTTTCTTATGTCTAGATGCAGCTACACACCAAAAAGGACATCAATACCTCACTAATTTTTCAAATGACCACACTCACAGCATTTACAGATGGAGTATTTTCAATTCCCCCTTTTTGCTCCGTAATGAAGAACAACATGCACTCAACTAAGTCTGCTGAAAACCACACAGAAGTTTGAGGTGTCTGATTGACCCACATCCAGCTGGCCATAGTCTGCATTGATAAATAAATATGGTGGAATTGGATGTAGAGCCTCAGAACAGATGTGAAAATGGAAAAATGAGTCAGTCTGTTGAAAAACATGACAGAACAAGTGACACAAGAATTAAGAATAAATACATTTTGGCAACCAAGGAGGTGGTGCGTCATCTTTATATAGAGCTTTGCATTCAAAAACAGGTGGAATCTGGGAAACTTCTGTAAAATCAACGTTTCAACCTTACCTATCTTTTAATCTGTATACATTACTTAACCAATCTGAAAGTAAATATGTGCCAGTCTATCACATTTGTCAGACTTCTCATTCTCAAATGTCTCCTTTATGGAAGTCTCTATTGTTGATCCGTTTTCAGTCATTCGGCTGTTTCCATAGGTAAACAAGTGCTATGCCAATGTTCCTAGTTGCTGAGGGATTTAAAATAGAGACTGTTAGTTTGTGAGATTTTCTGGACTGGAACTGAAGAGCAAATACAAGTGAACTTAATGTTTTTGGGAAAATATTCAAGTGGATGGGATACACTGTATTATGGATAGAGTTATTGGTATTGCTTGTTCAAAGCAACACATAGAGATGGATTCTACAGAGGAAAAGATAAATGAACCGTACTTGTACAGCGCCTTTCTTTCCTTTAAAAGGTACTTAATGCTCTTTACAACACAATATGTGCCTCATTTATCCATTCATACAACACTCTACTAGATCTATACAAATATCATTTAGTGATTTATCACATTCATACACCCATGGGACACGGATCGAAGGCAATGAGGGGTTCAAGGTCTTGCACAGGGACACTTAGGTATGTGACTGCTGGTGGAATTGAACCCCAACTGTTGCATTGGTGGACAACCGCTCTAAACACTCAGCCACAGTAACCCCAAGGGTGGAGGGAGCAATTTACCAGGCACAATGGCAGAGCCAGGGGGTGGCCAACAGTGGCTTTGGCTACCATAGATTTGTAGGATTCTCACTGTCTGCAGCCCTGCTCCAAAATGGCCACTAATTAACAACAGCTGACGGCAATCCACCTGATGAGGAACATCCCTATTTAAGGCTGCAGCCAAGTGTGACCAGATGCTGGAGCATTGAGCCTTATATGGTATTTATGCCTTCAGCCTGAAAACCAGAGAGTTTACTGATTCAACTTACCTTGTTCTTTATGCCTGCAGTATCCTGCCTGTTTGAATCCTGTCCTGTTGCCTTGTCTGTCGTCCATCTGCCAGACCTCCCTTGTCTACTCTCTGCTTGCCAGACCCATTAAGTTTCGGCCCTTCATCCTCCTGCCAGACCTGCCTCGTTCATTCATCTGGTTACTTTCCTCTGGAGTACCTCGTGGAAATCAACCCGGTGTCACCACCTGTAAGATAAACAAAATAATTACCTTCAGCAAATCTGCACCTTTAACTGGATCTGCTGACCCTGTTCTCCTCCCTAGGTGCTCTAGAGAACCTGCATACGGAATATTACACTGTATATAATAAACACTATTACCTTTTACGTCTGAGTCTGCATTGTTTCTGGTTTTGTACTAATCTGGGTTCCGCCAGTCATTACAGAAATGCTCCATCCAAGACAGACCCAGAACGAGACCAGAGGAGAGCAAACTCCATCCGCCTCCCAGATGGAGCACATAACAAAACTCGAGGAAATGTTGCAGTGAGTCCTAACTCAACAAGAAGTGACACAGGAAAACTTGAGAGAATTAGGAGGTATGGTTTGTTCTTTAAATCAAAAGTTTTTACCTCCTCCACCTGCAGCTCCCGCCGCACTTTCCATGAGCCACATCCCCAACACGACTCCTGAAGCCAGTTTGTCGAAACCTGCAGGTAATCACAAAACCTTCTGAGTTTTTCTCCGGGGACCCCAACATGTGTGGAGGTTTTCTTCTTCCGTGTAAACTGACATTCAAGGCTGCCCCTCAGCTTTGCATGTCGGATGCCTCTAAAGTAACATATTTCACCAGCCAACTAAAGGGTAACGCTCTTCGCTGGGCTAACTCCTATTTGCATTTCCATGACCCTGATTTTGTGTCCTTTGATACCTTTTTGAAAGTGTTTCGGAGAATCTTCGACCGGCCACTACAGAGATCCAACGCCGTATAGCGGCTTCTCGGACTTCAGCAGAACAGCCGACCTGTTGCTGGGTTTCCCTTAGATTTCCGCATTCTCACGGCCCAGACTGGATGGAACGATCTCGCCCACCAAGGTACCTTTTTACATTCCCTGTCCGATCCCATTAAAGACCAGATCGCTGCATGGGACGAACCTGAAAGTTTAGATGAGCTAATCGACCTAGCGGTAGCTATTGACTAGTGTCTCCGAGAGCGGAGAAGAGAGAAAGACTCTCATCGTCACTCCACTTCCGGGTCTGTGACATCATCAGGTGAGCCCTACACCTACAAAAATGCCTTTATAAACAACAACTCCCAAGGAGGCAAACTTTCTGGTCCACCTCCTCACCCTGCAGTATCATCAGAACTTGTTTTCACCTCTCCTGAACCTGAACCCATGCAAAAATGGGCGGCCGTGGTGTAGTGGTAATGGCAGTCGTCTCCCGATCGGAAAGTTGGCGGTTCGACTCCCGGGACCCGCACCATGTGTCGTTGTGTCCTTGGGCAAGACACTTAACCCTGAGTTGCTCCCGGTAGGACTGGAAAGCACCTTGCATGGTAGTCTGCCGCCACCGGTTTATGAATGTGTGTAGCATTCAATATATGTGTAGCACTTTGAGATTTTCAGTAATGAAAAGTGCGTTATAAATTGAATTAATTATTATTATTATTATTAAATTTGGCATGTTCATTTATCTCCTAAGGAGAAGCTAAGACGCCAAGATGCTAACTCCTGCATTTACTGTAGGAATCCCGGTCATTACCTAGTCAGTTGTCCCTTTCGGGGAAACGAGAACGCCCACAAATAAATAGAGAGATATTGATGGGCACATTTGCTCTCTTACCTGCCTGTCGGCTCATATTACCCACACTCATTCAGATCCATCAGAATCACCTGCTTGTTCTAGCATTGGTGGATTCAAGCGCAGAACAGAATTTAATTAGTTTAAACCTTGCCCAAAAACTTTCTCTACCCACGACAGAGATTCCCTCTCTCTATAGCTGGAGTTACAGGCGAGACTTTAGCCCAGGTCACTCTTTAAACTACTGGGTTGCATTTAATCATTCCAGGCAATCACCCTGAAATTAATGATTTCTTTGTATTTGAATCCCCTGACCCACAACTTATTTTGGGTTATCCCTGGTTAAAATAACATAATCCTGACATTAACTGGGAGTTAGGGAGGCTCGAGAAATGGAGCAATAAATGTTTAAAACATTGTTTACGTTCTGCTGTCTCCAACTAACCTGTGGTGAATAAACAGTTGGAAGAGACTGATATATCTACCATTCCCCAGTGCCTATCATGATCTAGCACCTGTGTTCAATAAACAACGTGCCCTGTCATTACCACCTCACCGCCCTTATGACTGCGCCATCGATCTTCTTCCGGGGGCTGCACTACCGGCCAGCCGATTGTATAACCTGTCTGGTCCAGAGAGAGACTCCATGTAAAAATGCATTGAAGAGTCTCTCGACTCTGGTATCATCCACCTGTCCACCTCTCCAATGGGGGCTGGGTTCTTCTTTGTGTCCAAGAAGGACAGAAACCTTCGCCTATGCATAAACTACAGAGGTTTAAACAATATCACAATTAAAAATAAGTACCCCTTGCCTCTTATTGACTCCATTCACGAACAACTCCAGTCTGCTACCATCTTTTCCAAGCTCGATCTCCATAATGCATATCATTTGGTTAGAAGTAAAGAGGGCGATGAATAGAAGACCGCCTTCAGAACCCCACTCAGACATTTTGAATATCTATTTATGCCGTTCAGGTTAACAAATGCCCCGGCAGTTTCCCAAGCTCTTGTGAATGATGTGCTCAGGGATTTTATTGGCGACTTTTTCTTTGTCTACCTGGACGACATCCTTATTTATTCATATGATGAAAAGTAACACATGAAACAGGTTTGCACAGTACTCCAAAGACTCTATGAAAACCAGCTTTTTGTCAAGGGGGAAAATGTGAATTTCATGTGTCCTCTGTATCTTTTCTGGGATTTATTTTTCAGGGGGGGTTGTTATAGGACTTATGGTGAATCCAGACCGAATGCGTTTTCTACTGCAGGAACGTCCAGTTTACATGCAAAGTCTATGGTGGACGCACCTCCAGCAGCCTCCTGGCGTCTTGCGTCACGTCGCGTGCGTGTTGAGCGTGCTGGAGAGCGATTTCCGTGCACGTGAACCCGCGTCAACCTCCAAAGCACGCCTCCAACATGCTGAAGATTTCGCCGTTCAACTTTCAAACGCCGCTCAAACTCTACCCGATTGGTTGGTGTGTCAACCAATCAGGGAGAGTCGGGGGAGAAGAGAGGGGGTCAGGGGGAGAGTCCCTATGTGACGCGGAAACCAGTGACGCGGAAACCATTGCGCATGTGACGTATTGTTTGTGGAACACAGAAAAAACCCGCGGAGTCATGGAATATGGAAGAGAAACTCATTGTAGCTGTGTGTTCGCGACAATTCCTTCACAACCAGTCAAGTCTGCTCCACAGAGACAGAAATAAAGAGCTCCTCACCTCGCGGAGTGCAGTGACGACTCGGTACACCGGTAAGCTCCTCCCCCACACCCCCGCAGCAGCAGGGTTGCCAGATAAACATGAATTTTATTTATTTATTTATTTATTTTTACCCCTTTTCAGTGCAAATGTTCACTAAACTCAACACATTATTAATCTTATCAGACCCTCACGCAGCAAATATGACAGTTTGGGTAAAAAAAAATAAAAAATAAGCAACAGTACTAGATGATTAATTAATTTTTATCTGGCAACCCTGCGCAGCAGTTTTCTGGGTAGTTTCGCTTCTGGCTTTTTGGTCTGGACACAAAGTGCGTCCACTTGCGTGCGTGTTGAGCTGTTTTGCAGTTGAAATCGCGTTCAGTCTGGATGTACCATGACACCAAACAAACTATGGCAGTGGAGGAATGGCCCATTCCCAAGAATCGGAAACAACTCCAACGCTTGTAATACCAATGCTACTACCCTCATGGTTCTTTCCTTGTTTTCACACCTGTAACCTTCATCCCGATACAGATGGGAGAGGCTGCGTTGAAAGACAAAATGTGATATATCTTTTGATGTCTCATATGGTGTCCTGATAGCAGCAGCTTCACACACGTAGTCCCCTTCAGGATGACTGTGCGTACATATTCACGCTGTACTGGTGCAAACTTGTGCAATGTTAATAAAAGTACTCTGACTCTGACTCTGAAAGAGAGGTCCTCGAAGCATAGAGAGATTAACCTGACCCTGGCACTGGCTCCGTTAGGAAACTTTTCGTCCCTTCTGCCAGAAGGTCCAAGGTACTCACTTGGTTATACTTTCATAAGCTTGCCTGTCACCCCGGCATTTCCTGCATCTATACAAATATTAAACAGTGATTTAGCCCATTCATACACTCATGGGACACACATCAAAGGCAATGATGGGTTCAGGGTCTTGCACAGGGACACTTAGGCATGGGACTGCTGGTGGAATTGAACCCCCAACTGTTGCATAGGTGGACAACTACTCTTAACACTCAGCCACAGTCACCCCAAGGGTAGAGGGAGCAATTTACCAGGCACAACGGTGGAGCCAGGGGGTGGCCAATGGTGGCTTTGGCTACCATAAATTTGTAGGAGTCTCAATGTCTGCAGCCCTGCTCCAAAATGGCTGCCAATTAACAACAGCTTACGGCCATCCACATGATGAGATAAGATAAACAAAAGAATAACCTTCAGCAAATCTGTACTTTAAACTGGATCTGCTGACCCTGTTCTCATCCCTAGGTGCTCCAGAGAACCTGCATACGGAATATTACACTGTATATAATAAACACTATTATCTTTTACGTCTGAGTCTGCATTGTTTCTGGTTTTGTACTAATCTGGGTTCAGCCAGTCATTGCAAGATTAATCTGTAGCCATCCAAATCATTTGAGGAAACTATATGTTTAAGCAGTATAAGGCCTAAAAGCACAGTAATCCTGAAATGATAGGAGTGGTCAGTTTATATACAGTACGTACTTTGTATATACTAGTAATAACAGCATTTTAAGATGAGGACAGTTGAACCCGGAAGCCTCCACCCCTGTTTAATGATGGATGGTTTCTTTTCACAAAGATGGCCTCCTTTACTCCTCTCTCAAACCATCGTTCCTCTCCATCAAGGATGTGAACATCTTCATCCCTGAAAGAGTGACCGCTGGCCTGGAGATGAGTGTAGACTGCAGAGTCCTGACCTGATCATGTTGATCTTCCTTTTGGTGTAGTTTGTATGTAGTGTTAGGTTTCATGGACAAGTTTTTGCCAAACAATGCCTAGAAAACAAATTGACTTCTTGGATGTTTTACACTTTAAAGCTTCAGTATGTAGCTTTTTTTATAAACATATTTCTTCACTCTGTCACTACCTCCTGACAGACTGATGTTAGCCAGGTAATCTCTGA
>JBBPBX010037718.1:20329-30773 GCA_038048925.1 Garcialebias charrua | reverse complement strand
ATTAAAATGAGCAATCCCACCCTGGTAGATGGTTACAAATGACACGGAGCTGCAGGGAAGTTTTTCCACTCGGCGCTCTAACGGTATAAGTGCGAGCCCTGTACAGGCCAGAAGTTTTACTGAAACAAAAGTAAACAGTTCTGAGCCGTGTTTACTTTCCAGCATGTTTCATTTGCCATGAAGAAGAAGAAGAAAAAAAAAATCACTGCCTTAAGAAGCAAGAAGTAGAAAAACGGAGTTAATGTTAAAGAGATAAAGTGATCGTAAAGAATATTTTATTTATTTACTCTGTTTGTGTGTAGATGCACGGTGTGTAGCCGCAGCAGTGAAATACATCACTCACACAAATGTCAGGTCTGACTCAGATTCATGCTCAGCCACAGCTCCTCTCTGCCACACCCTACAGGCGTGTTTATTTGGAAACATGCCATAAATCCAGAGCTTTCGGAGAGGCCAGGGTGGGCCTGGTTCTGGTGCAGGAGGTCAGTCCTGCTCCAATGATAATTTGTGGTTTGGTGAGTGCCCGACTGCCTACAAAGAGGGTTCAGAGTACCACGGGCTGGCTGCTGCCATGGCCTCATTCACTTCAAATAACCCAAGGTCTCTTATTCTGTAGAAGGAAATGTTTATATAATATAAAGTTATTTTCTCCGATTTACCTTTGGATGTTTTGGGAAACTGCTTTAATTTTCTAAAAGGGGGTGTGTGTACAAACTTTGAAGAAGAACATTTGTGTTCTGTGAGAGCAAGACGGTGGTGAATATAAGACTCCGACGCCAAATGGATTTTCTTAAAAGAAGAACCGTGACATATTTTGAGGATGTAATCATTTAATAAAAAAAAAGAGTATTTGTGAAGTACCGTATTTTTCGGAGTATAGGTCGCACCCGAGTATAGGTCGCATTGTCCAATTATTGCCAAAGAATTGGAAAAATCCATATATAGGTCGCACCTGAGTATAGGTCGCACCTACGTCAAAATGTGGACCGTGTTTAGCTCTGCTGCAAATGTCTCTTCCACAGGAGCGCACAGCAAGGCTTTTAAGAAGATTAACACTTAAAAACAATTATTTGTTTGATAAAAATTATAGCAAATATGTGTCTGAGCTGAACTTTTCTTTAATAAATGAATAATTTTAGCAGGATAAACACCTAAAAATATATATTTGTTAGCTGACATTATTGTAAGAGTGTGTCTCAGTTAAATTTTTGTTAATAAATGATTACAAATCAGCTTATTTTATAAAAAGCCATAAATAGGTCGCACCTGAATATAGGTCGCAGGGCATGCAAAAATGATAAAAAGCCGCGACCTATATTCCGGAAAATACGGTAATTTCAAAAAATGAGTATTTGTGAAGTATATAGGAGGCTGAAAATGTGAGTGCTGTTGCTTGGAAATAATCACAGTAATACTAAAGCAATCGAGCTGAGCTTCCTTGCTGCTTTTGACCCTTCTGGTCAACATTCAGGACAAAGACAATTTCCTACTGCACCCCCTCATCCACTCACAGTGTTTATAAACTGCCCTATGTTAAAACGTTCAGCTAATTTAAGAGCTATGCTTATGTCATCTGGTGAACCTCATGCCCTAGGACTCCGATCGGAACTGCTATAGGTCAAAGGGCACCGTCTGGCCCCTACCTTATCAAAGCTGTGTTTATTTAAAGTCTATGCACGCCTTCGGGCGACAACAAACAGAAGTCACTGGAGCAATTTGGAAGCAAATCCTGTTTGGGAACACAGATTATGGATATTTCAGAGTGTAGTTGTTGTAATGTCAGCGTTGTCACTCTCAATCCCCGTGATGATGGCTTGCTTCGCTCAAGGCCACTGTAAGGTGAATGTGCTCCGGCACCTTGTGACATTTACAGAGAACCTGCAGATGGACTGAGCTCGGCTGCACGTTAAAGGGTCTCTCCAAAACGTAAACAAAACGTCTTGATTGGCACTAACATGAACATTAAAAATTTGGATGTAATCTAAGGTTGAACAGAGATAAACAGTATAAGGTTCAGCTGTGTCTCTGCAGAGCTACAAGTTTAAGCCCTTGGATCTAAAACCGTCTGCCACAAAGGTGATGGGCAGCACTCCAAGCGTCTTCTGCCAGGACGTTCATGATAGTCTGTACCAAACGAGATGCAAAATGTTTTGTTGGACCCCCACATGTCTGTCAATCAAAATTTGAACTCCTTCTTTCTGGAAAAATGTACAAAACCCTTAAAAGTAAACTCAGTTGTGGTTCCACTTCAAAAATATAAATGCCTAAACAGGTTATAAGGTGCAATATCAATGAACAGGTCTGTAAGGCACATTAAGCAAAAAAAAAAAAAAAAAAACAGTCAGATAAGTCAAACTTTTGTTCTTTTTTTTAATAATTCTTTATTCATTTCATACCCTAAAAACAAATTAATTATATTTTATATTTACAACAACAAAAAAGAAAAGAAAAGAAAACCAATACAGGTAACCCTCGAGTTACGTCAGGGTTCCGGACCTAAGGTTGTGACTTAGGTCGATGTTGTCGTACCTCGCGGACCAAAAACACGTGCCGATCGTAGGTCCGCGTTTCTGACATAGGTCGCGGCTATACCGCTAACGGAGCGCCGCACACACATTTAACGGCATGAGACTGAACAAGCGGACATACTAGGCCATAAACATGCACAGAACTTTACATGTACAGTAAATGAATACAATAAATAAAAAATATACAGTACTGTACACTGTAATTTCTTACTTTGAGCTGGTCAAAGCCTGCCTTCGTCTTTTAGCATTAGCTCTTGCACCCGTCCGAGCTCCCCCAGCTTCCTTACGCTCCACACGCACACACGTGGTCAAAACTGTTTAAAAGAAGGACTGTTAGCTTCTTAACTTCATACATTTGGAGCCAGAAAAAAAAAACTTACTGAAAGCCGTTTCTCCGCGATGTTCCTCCATCCAAAACAAGCTGCTCGGCGTTAGCTGCTGTTAGGCCCCGCCATTAGCAACACTTGTTAGCATGTCAGTTCATTCAAAAAGGCTGTCGGCTTTAAATCTCCGCGTTAGCTCGGTGTCCCCCGACATCTTAGGCTGCCAGGCGGACATTTGCGGCGAGCTCCCGGCCGCAGATGGCCCCTCCACGGCATGTCGGCTCGGTGTCTTCGCCTGTGTTAGCTGCTCTGTTAGCTGCTGTCGTTAGCATGTCGGGCGGCGGCTTGTGGGAGCGATCGCGGGGCGATCAGCAGCTGCTCCTCCGGGCCTGAGACGTCCACAGAGTTGACCGAGTGTTTCCAGCTAATTTATCCGTATGAGGCAACCCTGATCGGACACATGGTCCTCCAGAGCCAGCTGACAGGAGCCTCTATGGCGGAGCTCCATTGACCGCACTTGGGAATTGTAAAATGGCGACCGGAAATGACCGGAAGTTGCGTAAATACGATAAAATTATAATAAAAACATAATATTTGTAGGAGCCATATAAAGGATTTAAGTTTAAAAGAAATGTTTATTTTTGTTGCCTGAATTGATTCTGTGAGTTACAGCCAGGTTCTATTGTTTGAAGAAAAATAAGCATTTGGAATTGTATGCTGTTGAAGCTTATGACGTGGTGCCTTCTGATTGGCTGTTGAAATGGGTATAAATATGACGTAAGCATTCGTTTATTCAGTAGAAGTCTGGCACCCGAAGAGTAACACAGTCTTTTGACCGTCACTTTCTATTTGTTTTGAATCTGTATGCCTTTTTTTTGTGTATATTTTTATTAAGTTCAGTAAAGACACAAATATAATCGCTGGATTCAAGACCTCCTTTTTTGAAGAAATGTGTCGCGTATGAAAGAGCTTGAAGGGGCTAGACTAGTGAGAGCTTCTGCACTTACATCAAGTCAAAAGACTGAACATCAAGTCAAAAGAACTCTCATTCAGGACTCTTTCAAGACCAAGACAGAAAGGAAAGAGGACTTAGGACAATCAGAGAGTCGACTCCATCAAGGACCTTGCCGGAGTTGAAAAATAAAAGCTGCGAACGCCGCCGTTGAGAGCAACAGAAACTTCAGGTTGGTTGCTAAGCAACAAAAAACGGTTGGTTGTTAAGCTAACAGGCGAACGGAGCCAGCATCTCCATTAACCCCGTGAACTGTGAAACAGAAATCCTACACATTAAGGAACTCTTTCACACACGTTTGTGTGATCGTTTTAGAAGAGTTAGAAGCTGTGGAAGCTCACAGTTTGTGTGTAAAGATTTAAAAGTAAAGTAAACGGGACAAGATGTCAGACGTTGGTGTAGTTGCGGCCGTTGGCCAGAAGAGGGAGCCAAAGCCCACAGAACGAGCTGTTGATGAGAAATTCATCAGATTAAAAGGAGCCAGAAGAGGCAAGCTGTCACAATTAACAAAAGAGAAGAATAACATTGAAAGATTGAAACAAAATGAATGCAATGTTGATTTTATAGATGAAGAATCTTTACCAAACTTTGTCAAATGCCTGGGAGAGTATAAAAACATTAATGAAGAACTGTGTGAACTGTTAAATGAAGAAGATAAATGCAAAGACCAAGATGTGTTCGAGCATAGACATTCTGAATTTAAACTTTTCATACAAAGCATTATACAATGGATAAACAATGTAATATGCCCTCCAGAGGATGATGTTGGTCCACACAACAGTGTTTCAAAGGCTAACTCAGTTGCAAGCAGTGCATCACAAGGATCAAGTACAATTTCAACGCGGCTGAGAATTAAAGCAGAACGTGAAGCACTCTTAGCAAGAGCAGCAGCTATGAAAAACATAGAAGCAATTCAACTAGAAGAAGCCCGTCTAAAATTTAGAAAGGAGCAACTAGAAATTGAAACAGAACTTGCTATTTCAGATGCAAAATTAAAGGTGTATGAAGAGTTTGAAGACACTCAGAAGTCTGAGGTTGATTCTTTTCAAGCTACTCCAAAACTCAGAACTGAGCCTGTTCATTCTGCAGGCAAATCAGAAAAACAAGAAACATTCTCAGAGGATGGACAACAGGCAAATCTCAACCCTCCTGTATCAAAGAGCACTCCAACACATGTCCAGTGTTCTGACGCTTTTTCAGCTGATCTGTTCCAGGTCCTGCAGCAACAAAATCATCATACTGAAATGCTCATAAAACAGCAAGGTTTGTCCCGACTTCCTCAGAGAGAAATTCCAGTATTTACAGGTGACCCCCTTACCTACAGATCCTTCATGAGAGCCTTTGAGCATGCCATAGAGAACCAAACTGATAACCAACAAGATCGTTTGTATTATCTAGAACAGTTCACAGGCGGAGAACCGCTAGAACTTGTACGTAGTTGTGAGCACATGAAGCCAGACAGAGCTTATAGAGAAGCAAGAGTTTTGCTTGATCGACACTATGGAGATGAGTTAACCATTTCCACAGCATATATCAAAAAGGCTATGGAATGGCCTCAAATAAAACCAGAAGACAGAAAGGGGCTGAATACATTTGCATTATTTCTGATTGGATGTTCCAACACATTGAACGATGTGGACTACATGTGTGAAATGAACAACCCAACAAACATGAAAAGCATATTGTGCAAACTTCCATATAAACTGAAAGAAAAGTGGAGAAGTCATGCTTACAATTTTAAAGAAAGAAAAGGAACACCAGCCAAATTTCCTGATCTTGTAGAGTTCATCTACCAACAAGCAAAGATTGCCAATGATCCGTTATTTGGAGATATTCTTGATGCCATTCCATGTAGTCAGAGTGGGGCACAAAAGAAATTTGACCAAGTTAAAGGCCTTTCAAAGAGAAGCAGTTTTGCTGTGAATATATCTCCTGCTGAAAAGGATGTAACAAAGAGTCAACATGATGAAACTTCATCATTCAAAACAAGTGCTTTTCAAAGCCCATGTCTTTACTGTAAGAACAGCCATGCTTTGAGTGTTTGCAACAAAATTAAAGAAAAGCCTTCGAAAGACAGAATACAGTTTCTGAAATCACAAGGTCTTTGTTTTGGATGTCTAACTGCAGGTCATCTATATAAAGACTGTAGAAAAAAAGCCTCATGTTCGGACTGTTCTCTTAAGCACCCCACTATTCTACATGTGTTGAAGCAGGATGTTGTGTCAGAAGAAAACAATGTGGATGACAACCCACAAAACACAAGTGAAGTTACAAGTGCTCTTGTGTCTGCTGGTTGTAAAAGTGAAGTCACTGGGGCCGGAGAAAATGACTGCATACTTCCCATTGTACCTGTACAAATAAGACACAGGAAAAACAGGAAGATCATTAAGACTTATGCATTCCTGGATCAAGGTAGCACAGCAACCTTTTGCACCGAGGATCTTGCGAATAAGTTAAACATTCGTGGGAAAAAGAAAGAAATCCTTCTTCGCACCATGGCACAGGAACAGAAAGTCTGTAGTTATGTTCTTACAGATTTAGAGGTCTGTGGCCTCGATGAACAAGACTTCATCACGCTGCCAGATGTGTACACTCAACCAGACATCCCTGCAACAAGGGGTAATATACCAAAAGAGCGAGATTTGGAGAGATGGCCTTACCTGAACCAAGTTCATCTTCCCAGACTAGAGTCAAATATTGGACTTCTCATTGGTGCTAATGCTCACCAGGCTTTGGAGCCATGGAAGATCATCAACAGCCAGAATGATGGACCTTATGCTGTGAAAACAGCTCTGGGCTGGGTGGTAAATGGACCAGTCAGCAGATGTCAAGTTATGGACTTATGTGTCACTAAAAAACAAGATTTTCTTGTCAATCGTATATCTGTATTGAACATTGAAGACATGCTGGTGAAGCATTACAATGCAGATTTCCCAGAGCAACAGTATGAGGACAAACAAGAACCATCTCAGCAGGATAAGCAGTTCATGCATGCTGTAACTACACCAGCACAGCTCTCAGATGGTCATTATTGCATCAAGCTGCCTCTGAAAGATGAGCTGAGACCCCTTCTGGCACCAAAGACGGATGAAGAAAAAGACAGAGTCCCAACACCTCCCTCTCCTCCCAAGAAGAAAAAGAGTGAAACAAAGAAACGTTTAGCCAACTCAGATGAAGACAACCCTGTTCATATGAAAAAACACAAAAAGGAGAAGGCAAAGGAGGCAGGAAAGCATAAAGACAAAAGAAAAAAGGGAAAGAAAAAGAAAGCAAAGAAGGATGCTAGTGGCTCAACCAATCTGTTTGAAAAGTTTTTGCTAAACTGTGAAACCAAAGATCGATCTCCTCGCAGGTCACCAACTTATCCACCTGCTGCAGAGAAAAGCAGCAGCAAGCCCACAAAGTTAACAGGAAAGAGTGAAAAGTTTTCCAAGCCTGCTAAGAAGTCTGCTACTCAGAAACCAGACCACAACAAGACAGAGAGGACCAAGCAACAAGAGGCTTCCAGACCGGGCCATAGTTCTGGCTTTAGCCTGGACAGTGATGAGCGAGAAGAGGAATGCACGGGAAAAGCACGACCTACAGATGATTTCAGAGAACGAAAGGAGAGGCCTGAGGACGTGCAGCATCCAAGCTGGGAGAAGAAAATATCAGCTGATGATAGGAGGAAGAGGAGAGAGGACAGTGAGCCCAGACTCTACGTGGTCTGTGATGAAAATCAGGAGCCACCATAGAGCTCTGACAAATCTGACAAGAGTCAAGCCACTTTGAGTCTTGGAATGGACCTCAACATGGACTGGATGACTCTGGACGACTTCCAGAAGCATCTGAATGGAGAATAAAATTTTTCATTAAGAGACTGTTTTGTAACCAAATTAAGCAAGCTTTTGTTTGATAAGTTACTGAAATATTTATGGCTCCAATTTAAGTTGAGTTAGTAATTGATATGTTAATACATAGTCAATTAGGGGCCGGAAAATGTAGGAGCCATATAAAGGATTTAAGTTTAAAAGAAATGTTTATTTTTGTTGCCTGAATTGATTCTGTGAGTTACAGCCAGGTTCTATTGTTTGAAGAAAAATAAGCATTTGGAATTGTATGCTGTTGAAGCTTATGACGTGGTGCCTTCTGATTGGCTGTTGAAATGGGTATAAATATGACGTAAGCATTCGTTTATTCAGTAGAAGTCTGGCACCCGAAGAGTAACACAGTCTTTTGACCGTCACTTTCTATTTGTTTTGAATCTGTATGCCTTTTTTTGTGTATATTTTTATTAAGTTCAGTAAAGACACAAATATAATCGCTGGATTCAAGACCTCCTTTTTTGAAGAAATGTGTCGCGTATGAAAGAGCTTGAAGGGGCTAGACTAGTGAGAGCTTCTGCACTTACAATATTAATAATTATACTTTTTTATAAAGCCATTTAAAACAACCACAGCTGCAACAAAGTGCTGTACACATGAAATTAATAACATTTAAACACACAAAAAAATTAAATTTCATATTTTTATTAAATATGATACAATCGTAAGTCTGAATTGCCGTAGGTCGCAGGTGACGTAGGTCGAGGGTTTCCTGTACAATGAAATGAAAGGTAGCAGAGAGAAGAAAAAAATTCTTATAATATCTGCCCCTTTTTTCCTCATAAATAAAATCCAAACAATAACACTTTTCTGTTAGTAAAACAATAAAACAAAAAATGAAATCCTTCTAGAACAACAGTTCAAATGAGTACACATTATACAGTTTCATATTTTTTCAGCAATCCAAACGTTATAAATCTCTTAAACCTGTACATTGACTTGGCACTTTTGATATCATTTTTTAGATTATTCCACAATCTCACTCCCTATATCGAGGTACATCGTTCTTTCAAACTGGTTCTAAATTTAGTTGTTATGAACATCTCCACCCCCTTAAGATTATAGCAGCTTTCTCTCTTTGTAAAAAGTATCTGGATTTTCAAAGGTAATGCATTTTGGTGAGCCCTTAGCCTGGCCCTCGCCTTCCTGCACAGCTCCGCTCAATTCTCATTTCCCTTCACTGCACAGTCTGGGACTTTACCCGCCCACAAGGATTTGTCCAGTAGATTTTTGTTCGGACCAATCAGAGAACAGAAGGGGCGGAGTTTTGGACCCTAACCCACGCCCCCACCTGTCCCAGCGCGCAGAGCCCTATAAAAGGCTCTGCCAGCGCTCAGTCAGCGAGCAGCGGCATGTTCTCATTCAAAAGATGCAAAGCGATGCAGATATGTGACACAAATTTATTAATTTCCCCTTCTTAATCCCTTATCTGGAGTTTTCTTTTGGTTTTTTCCCCCAAAAGTTAAGTAATCGCTCCTTCTCCTCCACCCTCCTGCTGAGTAAAATGAGAGAGACAGCAGGCTCAATTCGTTGCTGTAAAATGAACACGGAAATGCCTCAGGTTGTCACGAGAAATAAACTCGGGTTTTAGTTGCTGAGCGAGTCCCATCAGATTTTCTGGTGTTTTGGTGAGCTGGACCAGCGATCCATGGTTTGATTTTATTGTATTAAAACGTTTTATAACATATGATATAAACACAGAATTTGCGCAGCAAGAGAAACGCTGCAGAGGGGGCGGAGCAGTTGTCAGTCAAGTTCAGCTGCTGAACTTCAGCAGAGGGGGGTGGCTGAGGGGAGGGAGCAGAATGGTTTCCCTGTTCAAATTATCCAATGGTTTTGTTCCTAATCAGAGGCCAACGCCTCCAGCAAGAAACGGTTTTCAATGGGAAAATTCCAGACCCTTGTGTGAAGCGAAGTGAAGCACAGGGTATGGTTTCAACCAGGCTAGTGAGCCCTATACATAACTAATAAAATTTTATAATCAATCAAGTCGTAAAATTTCAATAATTTCAGTTTACAAAATAATACATTCGATGGATGATGGCTATGTTTTCGAGTGATAACTCTTATTGCTCTTTTTTGTAAAACAACAACAGGATTTTTAGTTGTCTTACATGCCTTCCCCCATACCTCAATACAGTACAATAGACCAAGTGTGGGACATTTAATCATTAAATGTTTGCTACCATGATAAAGCTTTGTATATGTTGCATAATACATTAATGTATTATACAACATATACAAAGCTTTATCATTAAACAAGTCCCTGACTTTATACAGCAATGCAATAGATTTAGCTAATTTTGTTCTTAAATAATTTATGTAAGGTTTCCATGTCAGTTTCTCATCAACAACACCAAATAAACTTTATTCAACTGATTCACAATAACCACATAAAATTGGTTCGAGGTTAGTAAGCACAACCAGAATCAATACATGAGATGCACCTGATTATAAGGCTTATTGTTGATTTTTGAGAAAATTAAATGATTTTAAGTGCGCCTTATAGACTGAAAAATACGGTAATTATAATACTGCACTACTTTTAGTTTTTACAGAAATTATATATATTTATAAGGAGGTAATTATGCTCAGTGTATGAAGGCAGCTGTTGGGACGTCACAGAGACAGAGATACAGACCTGTGGTCCCCGACTTACGAGCGAGTTCCGTTCCTACGAAGTGCTCGTAAGATGAAATCTCGTAAATTGGGACTACC
>JBBPBX010037717.1:18318-30773 GCA_038048925.1 Garcialebias charrua | reverse complement strand
CGAGCTGCTGCATTCTGAACAAGCTGGAGTGATGACTGAGGTACATATAGAGCATTACAATAAACGAGCCTAGAACTGATAAAAGCATGAACACCCTTCGCCAAGTCGCAACGGTTTAAAAATGGTTTGACTTTTTAAAAAAGACGTAAATAAAAAAATCCAGACCAGACAACAGAGGCGATGTGTTTGTCAAAGTGTAAAGCCTTATCAAAGGTCACTCCAAGGTTTTTCACACTGTCACTTAAGTTAATATTCAAATTTCCCAGGCCAGTTGCACCTTTGTCACTAAATAAAATCTATTCTTTTTTATTGTCATTTAAAAACAGGAAGTTATTGTTTAGCCAATGCTTGATTGCAGAGATGCAGTCAAAGACAGAAAACATTGGATTACCCCACTAAACAGTGGACGTCCAGGGGACGTCGAGGTGACGTCTATATCGAGCCCATTGGTCGAAGACCAATTCTAGACGTCGCCCCGACGTGCAAACAAGGTCTATTTTTGACGTCTAACCATGACCGCATTTGTACGTCGTATGAACGTCAGTTTTGGAGGTGATCTGGACCCGCTTCACAGAGTTAAACTTTTAGGACTATAAAAGTGCAGTTAGACAATTGATTTATTAAGAATGTTGTTTTTTAATAACATTTTAATGCATTTCCTCAATTCTTTTTTATTTTTTTTACAAATTAGACTTGTCCGTCATTTGAGAGTCCAATTATAGACGTCGCCCTGACGTGCAAACAAGGTCTAATTAGGACGTCTAACCATGACCGCATTTGTACGTCGTATGAACGTCAGTTTTGGACGTTATCTGGACCCGGTTCACAGAGTTAAAACTTTTAGGACTATAAATTTGCATTAGACAATTGATTTATTAAGAATGTTGTTTTTTAATAAC
This sequence comes from Garcialebias charrua, assembly GCA_038048925.1. Lineage (NCBI taxonomy): Eukaryota > Metazoa > Chordata > Actinopteri > Cyprinodontiformes > Rivulidae > Garcialebias > Garcialebias charrua. The sequence continues at coordinate 29,874 of JBBPBX010037717.1, read as the reverse complement.
ATTTTAATGCATTTCCTCAATTCTTTTTTTCTTTTTTACAAATTATATATACTGTATATTATTTATTTGAAGAATATAATATGTTGTTGTTGTTGTTGTTGTTGTTGTTGTTGTTGTTGTTGTTGTTGTTGTTGTTGTTGTTATTCATTCATTCAACCTTTATTTAGGCAGGTTAGACTCGACTCATTTACAAAAAACCTCATTTATTCCACGACGTCGAGGTCACACATTCATTTCAGTAGGTGGCAGTACTTGTGTTTTTTGCTTTCTTCCATTAAAAAACAAGAAGAAGAACTTCAGAGCCCGAGCGTTATGATTGGATTGGCGGAGGTAGCACGTGATCTGTTCCAACCAGTCAACGCCTCTCTTGTTGAACCGCGCTGGCTTGAATCTCAACCGTTGTTGTTTATATTCTGTCTGTGCTGCCTGTGATCTTTCGGAGGCGGCTCAACTGTTCAGTTCATTTGTCACGGAACTCCTGCCCTAAACTTGCTGCAATCCATTCAGAAGTTGAAGGTAATTGGTTCTGTTTCGTAGCTTTGTTCTCTTGAATTCTGTGGTTTCACGTACATGTAGCTAACGATGGAGCTAACTTTGGAGCTAACGTAAGCTAACTTGTGTCTACGTCTGCGGCAGACGATGTAAAGGAAAATCGAACAGTACAGTTTAGAAAATAAGTTATTTTATCCAAGTAAGCCGTATGCTACGAGTTTTTTGTTTTGTTTTTGTTTCTTTGTTTTGCTTTGAGACTATCGAGGCCTGCATGCGTCCCCATTATTCATTCATTCAACCTGCTTGTTTTAGACTGATGAAGCCGGCTGGAAGGTGAAACGTTTCAGCATTAAAAAATAGAAAAAACTGTCCAGATGACCTGAATTCAGACCAAAGCTTTTCAGTTGCAAATGAATGAGTAAATGTGAAATAAAAAAGCTTTAAAACGTCTCCTTCTATCTCTAATTTTACTTTGACTAGGCAAAATGAGATAAGTCTAAACTACATTCTGACTAATATCTCTGTGAACATGTCGCTCCAGTTGTGTTTATAAACAACTGTGTTTTTTCTTCTTTCTGTCAGGTGTGTGGTGTTAATCTGGACTTGGAATTTGGTGTCCTAGGTATGTTTTGTGACCCCATCCTCTCCCGAGAAACAAAGCGTGCACTTTCAAGACACGATATATATATATATATATATATATATATATATATATATATATAATATATATATATATATATATATATATATATATATATATATATATATATATATATATATATATATATATATATATATATATATACATACATATATAATTTGTGGAGCGTTGGTCCTAGAGGACGTCACAGCTAATGCACCTTTTTGCTTCATCTTAATTATTTTGCATCGCTGAATAATCTTTTGTTTTTGTCCTCAGCAAGTGCAGCGCCTCAACCCAAGGACCTGTCAACGCCCAGTGAGTACCGGTATACATTACACTTTAAACCATTGTTTATTTTATCAGGCCTTGCTAAATAATTTTTTTTTTTTTTTCATGGAAAACCGATGCCACTTCCAGATCAGAAATTGGAAGATGGGCATTCCCATTGCCTCAGGATGGTAAGTATTGCAGTGAGACACTTGGAAAAAAATGATCAACCAGCCACCTTGCTGTTGGAGAGATAACATTGTAATCAAGAAATGTGTGTTTTTGTTTTATTTTCCCCCCCAGTGTTTCAGCGTATTCAACTTCTTTGACCTCGGCGATCGCCTAGCCCTACATCCCACCCTTTCAGCTGTGCCAAAGAGGATAGAGACCATGGAGGATTTTGTGAGAGAGGAGCACCTCGTGACTCCAAATTTGCTACCCTGGTAGGTTTTACAAGTCTGGAGGAAAGCCGAGCATAACGCAGTACTGTACAACCAAACACTTGGAAGTGTCAGTGAACTATATCATGGATTTATTCCAACAGGTTCTGCAGATTTCCAGAATTGGAGGAAAGCACACCAAGGACTTTGTCTACAAATTTCTTGATAGGTATGTATCAACACACGCTCACCCACCCACTAACCATCTGAACTAAATATTTTACTTGCAAGTTCAGTATTTAGTTTTGTAAACTAAATATTTAGCTATCAAATTAAATATTTAATTTAGAACGACGTGTATTAATAACATGGTTAAAATATGACTGGAAAAAAATGTTTTCTCTAAACTAAAATATTGCTGTTGATTTTTGTAACTTTGCTAATGGCACCTCATAGATATGAAAATGTTTGGCAACTCGAGTGCGTTTTGCAGCAATTTTTTAACTGATGTGCTCAAATTTGGCAGCACGATGTCTCAGTGGTTAGCACTATTGTCTCACATCAAGAAGGTCCTGGGTTCAATCCCCGGTTGGACCTGGAGTGTTTCTGTGGAGTTTGCATGTTCTTCTCGTGCTTGCGTGGGTTTTATCCGAGTACTCTGGTTTCCTCCCACAGATCCAAAACATGCATGTTCTGCCTTCAGGTCCAGGCCTCCCTTGAAAAAGAGATCTGTGATCTCTATGGGATTTGCCTGCTTAAATAAAGGTTAATAAATAATAATGTGTGTTAGTGTGTTAACTAGTGTTATAAGTGATTGGCAAAAACAAAAATTCAAAGCCACCTATCAACATTTGCTGGGATGGATGTTTTTATTTATTTATTTATTAATCGGGGAGATCCCAGCAAGACACTGTGCATTTTCCAGATTGCCTTTGCATATTGCTAATTACTTTTTGTTTTTGTTTGTTTTTTTGCAAATGCAGATGGAATCATGAATGGAGATTCTGCAGCAACAGAGGATTTTATAAGGACTCATGCTGCAGAGCATTTAAAACATGCAAAGGAGGACATGGGCTCACACTGGACAATTAACACAACTGGTAGAGCTGCTGCCTCTCAGCGAGCAGGTCCCCGGTTCAAATCCCGGTCCGGGGGCCTTTCTGGGTGAAGTTTGCATGTTCTCTCCGTGCATGCATGGGTTTTCTCCGGGTGCTCCAGTTTCCTCCAACAGTCCAAAAACATGCATGTTAGACTGATGGTGACTCTATGACCTTGGGTGTGAGTGAGACAGGTCTCTCTTGTAAATGAGTCCCTGTGGCTCAACGAGGCTAGCCTGTATAAATAAAGGTTGAATGAAAAAATGTGCCACAAAGAAGTGGAGGTGGGGCTTTCACACTGGACATTTAATGCACCACGAAGAAGTGGACACTGGACATTTAATGCACCACAAAGAAGTGGAGGTGGGGCTTTCACACTGGACATTTAATGCACCACGAAGAAGTGGACACTGGACATTTAATGCACCACAAAGAAGTGGACACTGGACATTTAATGCACCACAAAGAGGTGGAGGACATAGGGTCACACAGGACATTTAAAACGTGCCACATAGAAGTGGAGGATACGGGCTCACACAGAACTGAGGAACACATTTTTGGGGGGGAGATGCAAATAGGTGCTGGTCATAAAATTAGAATATCATGAAAAAGTTATTTATTTCGGTAATTCCATTCAAAAAGTAAAACTTCTATATTATATTCATTCACACAGACTGATATATTTAAAAATAATCTTAATGCTGATGATTATAAGGGAAAACTAATGAAAACTCCAAATTAATTATCAGTAAATTACATTACTTGAGATCAATTAAAAAATGATTTTAATTGTCTTTTAGACGTCGGGAAAAAGACGTCATCTGGCGTAACGTTTTCGACCTTCCAGGGACCAGATTTCGACGTCCAGAAATGACTTGAAAAAGACGTCGTATAGACTTCTCCTTGCTCAGTGGGACTGGATCCAGGCCTTAGTGGTAAACAGATCTGCAAATCATCTGCATGAAAATAAAAGTTGACATGGTGTCTTATAATAGATCCAAGTGGCAACCTGTACAAGGAAAAGAGCAGTGGGCCCAAAATGGAACCCTGGGACACCCCACACAGAAGAGGGGCTGTAGAGGAAGAGGAGCCATTGAGCAAGACAGAGAAAGTTCTATCAGATAAATAGGACGTGAACCACTTCAGGGCAGTACCTACAAATCCCAACAAAATCATGTAGACGAGACAGAAGGGCAGAGTGGTCCACAGTGTCAAAGGCCGCTGTAAGGTCAAGAAGCACCAGAGTTACTGGGCACCCAGAATCAACTGACTGAGCTATGTTGTTATGAACTCTCAGTAATGCAGATTCTGTGCTATGCCAGGATATAAAACCAGATTGAAATTTATCCAGGATTGTGCTCTTTTCCAAAAAAGGCTGAATTTGCATGAGAATGATTTTTTTCTAAAACTTTGGAGCGAACGGGTAAATTAGAAATAGGTCTAAAATGTGATAAAACCAAGGGATCAAGATTAGTTCTATTTCGTGTAGCTCCGCCCTATAAACCATGCCTATTGGCCTCCGACCTGCGCAAGATGTGCGAGATGTGCAACGGACCAGTGCACGCGCAGCAGGCGATGGAGCCCCATTGTTCCTGCCTTACGTGCCTCCGTCTGCCGGCGGAGGAGAGACAGCGCCGAGTGGACCTCTTCACCCTCGGAGTCCCGGAGCAGCATCTGCCAGCTGCGGAAGCAGGTTGGCTAAGAGACCTAGCCGACATAGTCTGCGGCTCAGAGACAGCTAGTGGCGGCGGTCCTCCCTCCGTTGGAGGCTCGGAGCCAGCCTCGCCTTTTCTCCGTCCCCAGGAGAATACTAGCTGCTGGATCCCGCCCTGTCCTCAGGGAAGCGCGGGACCGGCCCTGTCTCACAACGAGGGAGCCGAACCGTCCGGCGCACACGTCCCGGACCACGCACCAGATAGACCGGAACCGGCGCCCTTCCTACCTTCATTAGCTGCATCCAGCCGGGCTCACTGACCAGCTGTGACGCAACGCTCGGTGAACGCCCCTTTCTCGGAGGGCCTCCCATGGACCAACGCGGACTCTGTCCGCTTGGTGGCGGCAGAGGCCAGACTATCTTTTCTCATGAAACAGGACAGACAAGCAGCACCTTTGTCAGAGCACAGTGCAGAGTGGCTCCAGCTTTGCTCGCTAAACAAATGGTTAACACTACTTTGACTAAGGCTGCGCTTTTTTGCGCAAGTGAACTTGGCTTCTGAATCCCCCGGTCCCTTTCAGTGGGCTATATAATGTCGATTCAAATGCTAATGACCCTACTAAAGACCCATTAATTGTACACCTACACCCCCCCACCCCCTACACCTCAGTCCAAAATCCTTGGACCCAGTGCAGGCCTTGTATAACACATAAACATTTATCGCTGCCAGGTCAAGCATGTTGTAGAACACGGCAATGGGCCGCACCGTATATAAATGTGCAATCTGGTCCATTATACCGGTATGTCAGTTGACCTCAGGTCATGTTACCTGTGTCGGTCCGTCAGTTTACCTCAGGTCATGTGACCTATGTCGGTCCGTTTGTTGACTTCATGTCGTGTGACCTGTGTCGTTTTGTCAGTTGACCTCAGGTCATGTGACCTGTGTTGGTCCGTCACTTGACCTCAGGTCATGTGACCTGTGTCGGTCCGTCAGTTGACCTCAGGTCATGTGACCTATGTCGGTCCATCAGTTGACCTCAGGTCATGTGACCTGTGTCGGTCCGTCAGTTGACTTCATGTTGTGTGAACTATGTCGTTTTGTCAGTTGACCTCAGGTCATGTGACCTGTGTCAGTCCGTCAGTTGACCACAGGTCATGTGACCTATGTCGGTCCATCAGTTGACTTCATGTCGTGTGACCTGTGTCGGTCCATCAGTTGACTTCATGTCGTGTGACCTATGTCGGTCCGTCAGTTGACCTCAGGTCATGTGACCTGTGTCGGTCCGTCAGTTGACCTCGGGTCATGTGACCTGTGTCGGTCCGTCAGTTGACCTCAGGTCATGTGACCTGTGTCGGTCCATCAGTTGACTTCATGTCGTGTGACCTATGTCGGTCCGTCAGTTGACCTCAGGTCATGTGACTTGTGTCGGTCCGTCAGTTGACCTCAGGTCATGTGACCTGTGTTGGTCCATCAGTTGACTTCATGTCGTGTGACCTATGTCGGTCCGTCAGTTGACCTCGGGTCATGTGACCTGTGTCGGTCCGTCAGTTGACCTCGGGTCATGTGACCTGTGTCGGTCCGTCAGTTGACCTCAGGTCATGTGACCTGTGTCGGTCCATCAGTTGACTTCATGTCGTGTGACCTATGTCGGTCCGTCAGTTGACCTCAGGTCATGTGACCTGTGTCGGTCCGTCAGTTGACCTCGGGTCATGTGACCTGTGTCAGTCCGTCAGTTGACTTCAGGTCATGTGACCTGTGACGGTACATCAGTTGACTTCATGTTGTGTGACCTATGTCGGTCCGTCAGTTGACCTCAGGTCATGTGACCTGTGTCAGTCCGTCAGTTGACCTCGGGTCATGTGACCTATGTCGGTCCGTCAGTTGACCTCGGGTCATGTGACCTGTGTCGGTCCGTCAGTTGACCTCAGGTCATGTGACCTATGTCAGTCCATCAATTGACTTCATGTTGTGTGACCTATGTCGGTCCGTCAGTTGACCTCAGGTCATGTGACCTGTGTCGGTCTGTCAGTTGACCTCGGGTCATGTGACCTATGTCGGTCCGTCAGTTGACCTCAGGTCATGTGACCTGTGTCGGTCCATCAATTGACTTCATGTTGTGTGACATATGTCGGTCCGTCAGTTGACCTCAGGTCATGTGACCTATGTCGGTCCGTCAGTTGACCTCGGGTCATGTGACCTGTGTCGGTCCGTCAGTTGACCTCAGGTCATGTGACCTGTGTCGGTCCATCAGTTGACTTCATGTGGTGTGACCTGTGTTGGTCCGTCAGTTGACCTCAGGTCATGTGACCTGTGTCGGTCCGTCAGTTGACCTCAGGTCATGTGACCTGTGTCGGTCCATCAATTGACTTCATGTTGTGTGACCTATGTCGGTCCGTCAGTTGACCTCAGGTCATGTGACCTGTGTCGGTCCGTCAGTTGACCTCGGGTCATGTGACCTGTGTCGGTCCGTCAGTTGACCTCAGGTCATGTGACCTGTGTCGGTCCATCAGTTGACTTCATGTGGTGTGACCTGTGTTGGTCCGTCAGTTGACCTTAGGTCATGTGACCTGTGTCGGTCCGTCAGTTGACCTCGGGTCATGTGACCTGTGTCGGTCCATCAGTTGACCTCGGGTCATGTGACCTGTGTCGGTCCATCAGTTGACTTCATGTCATGTGACCTATGTCGGTCCGTCAGTTGACCTCGGGTCATGTGACCTGTGTCAGTCCGTCAGTTGATCTCAGGTCATGTGACCTGTGTCGGTACGTCAGTTGACCTCATGCCGTGTGACCTGTGTCGGTCCGTCAGTTGACTTCATGTCGTGTGACCTGTGTTGGTCCGTCACTTGACCTCAGGTCATGTGACCTGTGTCGGTACGTCAGTTGACCTCATGCCGTGTGACCTGTGTCGGTCCGTCAGTTGACCTCATGTCGTGTGACCAGTGTCTGTCAGTCATTTGACTTCATGTCGTGTGACCTGTGTTGTTTTGTCAGTTGACCCCATGTCATGTGACCTGTGTCGGTCCGTCAGGTGATGGACAACAATAGGTCAAGCATGTTGTAGAACACAGCAATGGGCCACCTGCATGTGCCAGCACTTACCGTATATACATGTGCCAAGGACAAGGAGAGAGACAGTACTTGTAAGCAAAATAATTTATTTGACAGACCATCAGGGTTACAGGATAATCAGCACAGCAGAATAAAACAATTTCATGCATAAAATTGTTCTGGAGCAGACAAAGCTTTCCGTTCAGTGGATGTCCCAAAATGCTCAACTGTGAGATAAATTCAGGGTCTGTTATGTGTGAATTCAGGTCAGGGCCTCTCTTCTGACTAAGGGGGAAGTGCAAGCAGAGTCTTACTTACCTGGTGGAAACATTGGAATGCAGTCTGTGCAGTCTGGTGTGGTGGGGGTGTCTGAGTTGAGTGTGCACACATTTATAACCAAAGGCAGTTAATAGTCCAATGATTGTGCAGGAGAAGGAGGGGGTTTGTCCTCAGGATCTTGAAAATTCAGTCATCCTAGTGTTAAAACGAGTAATCTGCAAGGGTTATTCCCTGCAGTTTGCGGAAGCACTACCCAAATTCAACGGGGTGCTACAAACGAAGCTAACCTCCACAGAGCAGGGGTTAGCACTTCAGTCGGAACTTCAGTAACTATTGACACAACACGTCATTTCCGGAGTTCCTCCCAATGAAGAGAGGACCGGGTTTTATTCAAAATACTTCCTCGTTCCCAAGAAGTCAGGAGGTTTGAGACCGATCTTAGATTTATCGATTCTCAACAAACACATTATGACTCGATCCTTTCATATGCTGACAACAAAACACGTCCTCGCGTCCGTGTGGAAGGGGGACTGGTTGGTGAGCGTCGACCTCCGCGACACCTACTTCCATGTTCCCATAGTAACCAAACACCGGAAGTTCCTCAGATTTGCATTCCAAGGGGTCAGTTACGAGTTTGACCGCCTTCCCTTCGGGTATGCGTCGGCCCCCCGCACTTTCACGAAAATTATCGAAGCGGCGTTAAAGCTGCTTCGTTCGAGGGGCGTCAGAATATTATTCTATCTCGACGATCTACTGCTTCTGTCTGGCTCGAGACAGGAAGCGGAAGCCCAGACAATCGATCTGGTGAATCATCTATCCCGCCTGGGCTTCGCAGTAAACTGGGAGAAAAGTTCTGTGATCCAGCACAGAAAATAACCTTCTTGGGAGTTGTTTTCTGCTCAGAGACCATGACAGCAGTCTTATCGGACCAGAGGAAGGACTCGCTGACGTCACTCCTCCGGTATGTCCAGCGCCACAGATCTGTACCAGCGTTGTCAATAATGCGTTTATTGGGAATGATGGCGTCCGCCCACGCGGTTGTAAAACAGGGTTTGTTAAACATGCGTCGGCTACAGAAATGGTTTGCACGGCAGAGGATCGACCCAGTACGTCACAAACATCGCCGAGTCACGGTCCCGCCATCAGTAGAAGCGGACCTGGTGTACTAGGGGAATCCCAGGATCTTATCAGAAAGGGTTCCCCTGGGGAAAGTCACGTCATTTCAGGCGATATTTACAGATACGTCTCTCTCTGGTTGGGGAGGGACTAACCTGTCACAGTCGGTGAAAGGGGCGTGACCGCCAGGCACGACCCTTCACATAAACGTCCTGGAGCTTTTGACGGTGTACAAAGTTCTCAAACACTTTGCCCACGAGGTCAGAGGTCAGGATGTGCTTGTTCACACAGACAACAGAGCGGCAGCTGCTTACATCAACCGACAGCTCCTGAGCACAGCCAGGGAGCTGCTCTGTTAGGCCCACATACACTTAAAATCGCTGAGGGCGATTTACATTCCAGGTGTGCTGAACAGAGGGGTAGACATTATGTCCCGCGGCGGGCCATTGGACAGAGATTGGACTCTCCACCTGGACCTGACCTCACAAATTTGGAGCAGGTTCGGGAGAGCGGAGATGGACTTAATGGCCACCAGGGAAAATGCTCAGTGTCCCCTGTTCTACTCGTTGAGTCCACGAGACAACCCCCCGTTGGGGGTGAATGCGTTTGCCCACAAACCGTGGCCTCAAACACTAATTTATGCTTTTCCTCCAGTTCCTCTACTATCAGCGCTGCTGGAGAGAGTGAAGGAGGAGAAGTTACCAATGATCCTGATCGCACCGGAGCGCCTGAACGCACCATGGTTCCCGGCGCTTCAGCAGCTGACAGTCAGATCATGGAGACTCCCCTGGAGAGACGACGCTCTCCTACAGGCGGGGGGAGCAATAAAGAGTTTTCCAGTGATAGGACAACATCTTCTGGTTTGGTTGCTGAACGTGAGCGTTTAGAAAACCTTGGGTTTTCTAAAGACGTTATATGCACCATCCAGGGAGCAAGAGCAGTGTCCACTATGACTGTTTACGCGTCCAAATGGGCTGCCTTTCAGTGATGGTGCCTGGAGAGACAGTTGGATCCATCCTCATGTCCTCTGGGCTCAATTTTGTCATACTTACAGCTACTGCTGGACAGGAATTTGGCCTTCAGCACAGTTAAAACTATGCTGCGGCAATATCTTCCTGTCACAAGGGGTTTAATGATAGAACTATGTTTAATCATCCACTAATGAAGCGTTTCCTGAAAGGTGCCAGACGGCTGAGACCAGTCTCACGCACCTTGGTTCCACAATGGGATTTGGTTACTGTACTGAATTCATTATCTAAAGATCCATTCGAGCCATTGGATCAGATTCCGTTGCAGTTTTTATCCTTTAAAACAGCTCTGTTGTTAGCCTTAACATCAGCTAAGAGGGTAAGTGACTTGACAGGCCTGTCTGTTTCTCCCTCCTTTTTCAAAATTCAAGGAGATGGGAGTTCAGCTGAGCTTAGGCCGAACCCTGCTTTTATCCCTAAAAGCATCACGAGCTCATTTAAATCCAGAATCATTACTCTGGACGGCTTTTGTCTTCCCCCTCACAGCTGTGCAAAGGATGAACGACTTCATTTGCTTTGCCCAGTACATGCACTAAAGTGTTACGTGGCTCGCACTGCTGCAATACGTAAGTCGGATAAGCTTTTTGTTCATTTCAGAGGTCAGTCTCAAGGTCAGCCTCTGACTTCTCAGCGACTGTCACACTGATTATGTGAAGCCATTGCTCAGGACTACTGCTCTGCAGGTCTCGAGCCTCCTGAGGGAATTAAAGCACATTCCACGAGAGGAATCGCAGCTTCCACAGCCCTGTAAAGAGGCGTTTCTGTGCAGGACATCTGCTCGGCGGCCTCCTGGTCGTCAAACTCTCCTTTCATCCGTTTTTACTTACGAGATGTTTCCAGCTCTTCTCTGACTCATTCTGTTCTCAGGGTTGCTGCAGATTAATTGTTTTCATCTTCAATAAAAATCATTAAGATGACACAGTTGTTTCTGTCTTTTATTGATGGTTATTATGGTTCAAACTTCCTTCAGTTAGAAGTAATTCCCTTTGGGTTGTTTTGATCCAAACTATGAATATGCGGTTATTCATGGCTGTCAGATAGGAAGGTTGTCTCACCTGCTACGATGCACCTTGTGTTTCTCAACGGATAGGTGCATTTTTTATACTTATTGTGGTATTGGCGACTCACAGAGTGTGTTATGGTTCCAATTAGACCCAGTGAGGCATGGACCATATCATGCTCCGCCTTTAAACCCAATAGGCGTGGTTTAAAGGGCGGAGCTACACGAAATAGAACGTTGGTTACGTATTGTAACCCCAGATTCTATGAGTGTAGCGTAGCCCTTTAAACCTGGGCCTCCCTGGCTCTCATTTGGCAGAAGAAAAATATTGCCCTTTTGGAAGCAGAACTATAGTCCACCCTGGTTTTATAGTGGACCCACAGCAGGTGGGCGTGGACTAAAAGTCTTCAATGTTGGCGCGAAGCGCAGGGACACACCCTTTCCCGCCAGGAGCGAGGACCTCGTTTCAGTGGTGTCTTCAGGCACCGACATGCCACACATGTCCGTAGCCCACCTGATAATCTTGGGGAGGACGTTGAGGAGGGAGGAAT
>JBBPBX010037717.1:0-15333 GCA_038048925.1 Garcialebias charrua | reverse complement strand
ATATATATATATATATATATATATGTATATATATATATATATATATATATATATATATATATATATATATATATATATATATATATACCGTATTTTCCGGTGTATAGGTCGCACCTTTTTATGGTTTTTTCAAGGCCTGCGACCTATACTCAGGTGCGACCTATATATGGCTTGTTATCACTTTCGGTGAAACAAATTTTTAAATCCAGCTCATTTCACAATTACGTTCATTTATTAAGGAAAAGTTCAGCTCAGACATATATTTGCTATAATTTTTATCAAACAAATAATTGTTTTTAAGTGTTAATCTTCTTAAAAGCCTTGCTGTGCGCTCCTGTGGCAGACATTTGCAGCAGAGCTAAACGTAGGTGCGACCTATACACCAGTGCGACCTATCTAGGGATTTTTCCAATCTATTGGTGATAATTGGACAATGCGACCTATACACAGGTGCGACCTATACACCAGAAAATACTGTATATATATATATATATATATATATATATATATATATATATATATATATATATATATATATACATATATATATACTGTATATATATATATATATATATATATATATATATATATATATATACAGGTGGTCCCCGACTTACGAGCGTATGGACTTACGAGGATCCGACTTTACGAGATTATCATAATTAATAAAAATATGACATTAAAAAAAAATTTTTTTTTTTTTTTTGTGTTTAAATGTTCTTAATTTCATGTGTACAGCACTTTGTTGCAGCTGTGGTCGTTTTAAATGGCTTTATAAATAAAGTATAATTGTTATTTTTATGTTTTATTTCAATTTTTAGTGTACTCTGTACTGTATTAGCGATTGCTCCCAAATTCCCCCCGCCTGAAATATAACGAGCAGACCTAAGGCGATTGCTCCCGCCGCCCTGCCGCCTGACAGGCAACGAGTGGACCTACCAATCCGACATGCCGGCAGCTGGCCGACATGCTGGAAGCTGCTGGCTTTTTAGGACCGTGCGTGCGATCAGAGGTTGCCTCATACGGATAAATGAGCTGGAAACTCTCTGTGAACTTTGTGGATGTGTCTGTTGTGGAGCAACCGCCGCGATCCTCCGCGATCGCTCTTAAAAAGCGCCGTGCGACAACATTAGCTCATCGGCTAAGCTAAGGCTAGGCTAAATGCTAAGCGGACCCCCACCAGAACCAGACCGAACCGGCGGCCGGGAGCTCGCCTCGATGTCCGCCTAGCAGCCTAAGATGTTGGATGGACATTCAGCTAACGTGGAGAAGCAGCTCCGACAGCCTTTTTTGGATGGATGGACTCGTTAGCACGGCGCTAATGAGTGCAGGCCTAATGGCGGTGGCCAACAGCTCACGCGGTCAGCTTGTTTTGGATGAACGAACACTGCGGAGAAACGGCTTTCGGTAAGTTTATTAAAGTAAACTCCTTTTATGGCTTCAAATGTATGGACTTAACAAGCTAACAGTCCTTCCTCTAAACAGTTTGGACCACGTTAGAGCAGCAGAATGTATGGAGCCCCGACGTGCTCGGACGTGCTAGAGAAGAGCTTGATCAGCTCAAAGTAAGAAATTATATTTTTATTTATCTGTTTTGTACTGTGCAGTACAGTATGCTGTTTCTGTGATGAAAATAACTTTTTAAAAGTGCAGCTGTAGTGCACGGGTGTGAACCGCAGCGTTAGCGTCTTTTTTTCCTATTTACGAGCGCTGTTCCGGTTTTACGAGATAGCACGTGCGTTGTCGGACTTACGAGTTTTTCATCTTACGAGATACTCGTTGTAACGGAACTCGCTCGTAAGTCGGGGACCACCTGTATATATATATATATATATATATATATATATATATATATATATATATATATATATATATATATATATATATATATATATATATATATATATATATATATATATTATATATATATATATATATATATATATATATATATATATATATATATATATATATATATATATATATATATATATATATATATATATATATATATATATATATATATAATATATATATATATATATATATATATATAATATATATATATATATATATATATATATATATATATATATATAATATATATATATATATATATATATATATATATATATATATATATATATATATATATATATATATATATATATATATATATATATATATATATATATATATATATATATATATATATATATATATATATATATATATATATATATATATATATATATATATATATATATATATATATATATATATATATATATATATATATATATATATATATATATATTTATATATATACAGTATACAAAAAATTGGACAAAGTAGAAATATAAAAGGGTGAGAAATTAATATTAACTTTAAAAAAAACAGAATTAGCTGGAATGATAGTTTGCATGAAAAATAATGGTTTTAAAATCTGTGACAATAATCTGTGACAATATAGAACATACTTTATTGGTTCTGTGTTTGCCTAACATGTATGTTTTTGGTCTGTGGGAGGAAACCGGAGTACCCGGAGAAAACTTATGCATGCACAGAGAGAACATGCAAACTCCACCCAGAAAGGCCCCCAGTTGGGATTTGACCAGCGACCTTCTCGCTGTGAGGCAACAGCTCTACCAACTGATCCACTGTGCTGCCCTTGTTCATATGTGACTATAAAATCTCTAAAGGCCATCAAAACTATTCAACAGTCTAAATAAATCAAATTTTTGTTTCCACTAACATTTACAGCAGGGGCACCCAATATGTCGATCGGGATCTACCGGTCGATCTCAAAGGCATCATGATAAGTGCATTATGCACCCTTTTTCAACATGTAGGAGCAAAGCTAATAAAATCCAGGGTCCAAAGAGACATTAGTTTGGACATAACTGCAGACGCTGCATGCACAATGAATGCGCCTGATTCAGGGTTGCCAGATAAATTTAAAATGTCTTATTTACCCCCTCCTTTTCTGTGTGCATGTTCAACAAACAAACACACACCTCATCTTAGAATATCTTTACTCAGCAAAGCGACAGATCATAATTTCTTATCTGGCAACCCAACAGACATGGAAACTACTGTACAGTGTTTTTCATGTAAATCTGCTCCTTCTTTGTTTATTACCCCCAATAAACATTGAAAAAAACACTCAAATTTCCAGAGGTTGTTCTCGTGTAAGCGGGGCCTTATAGCAGGTAGATCACTTTGAGTTGGTCATTTTAAAAGCAGCTCACATGCCAAAAAAGTGTGGGCACCCCTGATTTACGGTAACCTAACAGAATGTGTCATTTGCAGAAACAGAAACAAGCCTTTTGATTCAAAGTACGGTTCGGGCAGATGTTTAACACTCACACATTTTACTTTAATCTTTTTCAAGCATTACCCTGATGCATGCTCAATAATCCAGGTAGAAAAATCCAAAAAAGCTAAGTCTGGTCCTCTGGACATTCAATATCAGACTGAGGAAGTCTTTCGGACGAAAGACGAAACGTTTCTACAGTTTTTTTGATTTGCTTTGTTTTGTTTTTTGAATGTCCAGAGGACCAGACTTAGCTTTTTTGGATTTTTCAAGCATTGTTTTGAATTCTCTGATGATATCTGTTTATGTTCAGTGAAGCAATTCTAGAGGTGAGCACGTGTTTGCAGCTCTCTGTGCTGCCTCCAAGTGGACAAAACACATCAGAGCTTGCAGCTTTTTAATCTATTCTCTTCTCAACATATTGCTGGGAAACCAACAATACAGCAACATGTGAAAACTCTTAGAAAGGAGGGAGACAAAACAGTCCACACACAGTGGACAGGACGTATGAATTGGGCCAGATGTGTAAAAAAAAAAAAAAAAAAAAAACATGTAAATGAGGAAGATGCTCTCCAACAAGCTGAGGTGAATGACAGTAGCAAAGTTGCTGAAGGCTGAGGTGGAGAAAAGAGACAAAGAAAGGATGTGGAAGAGAAAGAGCGTGCTCAGCAATATGGATCCATAGCCCCGGGTTAGAGAAGACAGAGAACTCTTCATCAGCATCTCAGCTGCTGCCAATGTCGCTGACTCATCATCGCCTTGATACACAGCTGCAGGCTCTGCCACTATCACCTTCTTCACGCATCAGGCTTGTCATCATCACTGCTGCTATAAAAGTTATCAAGATTTGATACAAAAAGATTCTGAAAGATTCAAACTGTTGGTGGAGTTCAGCCTGTTCAATATTCCAACCAATGCCTTGTGGGAGAAGCCTGGAGCTGCTGGGCGTCTGTCCCAGTGCCAGTGTTGCACCTGCTCCCAGCAAAAACAGAATAACTGCTCAAATTCTCTTTCAAAGCCCATCTCCTTCCTTGTTTCCTTTTTTTAATTTTTTATTATTATCGGTTTTTAATTAAACAGAAGCAGAGGGCTGCGAAAACCTGCTAGTAATTACACAGTTGCTGCCTCCCTCACTCTTCCTCTCCCTCTGTTTGCTTCTTCCTCCTTTCCTCTCGTTTCCTTTTACTTCTCCTGTCTCTGAGCTGGGCTGGAGCTCTGCCAGCAGCCTGTGGAATCACTTACCAGTCTTCACAGCAGGGTAGAGGAAGTATTGTTGGCGAATAAGCACAAAAATAAAATGTGAAGCCACACGGTGTGTAATGCACGTATAAAGGCATGAGCATTTCAAACCAAAATGGCAACTTGGAGGGGCCACGGTAGACTCCCTGATGTCCTCCTGCTGAGTAGCTTTGCCTTTCCACAGCAAAATGAGAGAAAACACGAGGCGGTCAATGGAGTAGGACGTGTGCGGCAGTAGCTCCTGCCAATTTCCTCTAAAATTATTATTCGACTGAGCTTTTAGCATGCCCTCTCCGGGTCGGGGAGGAGGTCCTGCCCCAAGTGGAGGAGTTTAAGTATCTCGGGATCTTGTTCACGAATGAGGGAAAACTGGAGCGTGAGATCGATAGGCGGATAGGTGCAGCGTCCGCAGTGAAGCGGGCGCTGTACCGGTCTGTCGTGGTGAAGAGAGAGCTGAGTCAAAAGGCAAAGCTCTCAATTTACCGATCGATCTACGTTCCCACCCTCATCTATGGTCATGAGCTTTGGGTTATGACCGAAAGAACAAGATCTCGGATACAAGCGGCTGAAATGAGTTTTCTCCGCAGGGTGGCTGGACTCTCCCTTAGAGATAGGGTGAGAAGCTCAGTCATCCGGGAGGGACTCGGAGTAGAGCCGCTGCTTCTCCACATCGAGAGGAGCCAGTTGAGGTGGCTCGGGCATCTGGTTAGGATGCCTCCTGGACGCCTCCCTGGTGAGGTGTTCCGGGCACGTCCCACCGGGAGGAGACCCAGAGGAAGACCCAGGACGCGCTGGAGGGACTATGTTTCTCGGCTGGCCTGGGAACGCCTTGGGATTCCCCCGGAGGAGCTGCTCCAAGTGGCTGGGGAGAGGGAAGTCTGGGCCTCCCTACTTAGGCTGCTACCCCCGCGACCCGACCCCGGATAAGCGGAAGAAGATGGATGGATGGATGGATAGATGTGCTTTTCCTTGTAAACCAAGTTTTAGTTATCTACTCTTTTTGCAGTCGGGTCTTGTGTATAAATTCTTACACCGCATGGCAATGACTGGAAGGGGAAAATCTCGTACTATTCAGAGGAAACTAAAGTCATGCTCACAGGCCTCGGCCTCTTCTCCAGACATGGCGACTCCGACTCAGGCTAACCCGGACGCTGACACCCTAAAGCTCGAACTACTGTCTTCTTTGAGGGAGGATATTGCCGGCATTATTAAGAAGGAACTACAAGAGGTTCTGGGAGATGCTTTGTCATCCATCAAAGCTGAGCTACAAGCCGTGAAGGCGCAGCTAGCAAAAGACAACGCTGCTACCGATGCTAAGTTGGATAAGCTAACGGCTACGGTGGGGGATGTGGAGGAGGCGCTCACGGGCTGCACCGACGACGTTGCCGGCATTAAAACTACTCTGGAGCAGCTTACGACCAAGGTCACCATGTTGGAAGACAAATGTGAGGACTTAGAATCAAGATCGCGCCGCAACAATATCAGGATTATCGGCGTGGAGGAGGGTGCTAACTCCTGCTCGCCTGCTGCCGTGGCCGCGTTACTGAAGGAAGCGCTCGGGCTGGAAAAGGAACCGCTGGTGGACCGGTCTCATCGCTCTCTTCAACCCAAACCCAAACCAGGCAAACGACCTCGAGCAATTGTGTGCAGGCTTCACTACTACAGTGACTGTGTGGACATTCTATGTCGTGCGAGGGAGCGCCAGCGGATTAAAGTCGGAGCCGGGACTGTATCGATCTTTCCGGATCACACTGCTAAGGTAGCTCGGGCTCGAGCGGCCTTCAGTGAGGTAAAGCGGCTACTTCGTGGCATCGAAGGGATCAGGTATGGACTTTTTTATCCAGCGCAGCTGCACATTACTTACAAAGGAGTAGTAAAAGAGTTTACTTCATCCGAGGACGCTATGCAGTACGTTCAGACTTTGATTTCTGAGTGAACTCAGTGCTTTGGTGATTATATCGTTCTCAATGTCCACTCAGAATTGAGGCTTGCTTACAGCATTTGGACATTAAAGTTGTGTTTATATGCTACTCAGCTTAGAAATTAGTACTGTAGGCTAATGTTCATGAGCATCTAAACTGATGTTTATCGTGGTGTAGTATTTCTTTTCATCATACAGGGACTTTGTGGTTCTCAATCTGGTTGTAATATAATAAATTAATTTTCAAGCAGCATAATAATTAGTGCACATACTAGTATTCCAATTTGGAGGTTGGTGGGGGGTATTAGCCGGTTTTTGTTAGGTACACTTCTGTATCTTTTTGCTCTATTTTGTCTCCGTGTTCACACTTTCTTGTGAATAACTGCCGTGTATTGCACTGCTGTCTTCATTGTTTTTTTTTTTTTATGGAGACTCTAGGTGTTGTTTTGTTATGGGTTTACTTTAGGGTAGGGGTTAAGGGGAGGTCCATCTCAGCTCTCTATGGTTGTTTTTATTTTCACTTTTTTAAATGGCTAATAACACTGTAGACCCCATTACGACAGGTCCAGGCACCTCTCCTCGTTTTATTAGCTGGGATATTAAGGGCATGGGTCACCCTGTTAAAAGATCAAAAGTTTTTTCCCACCTCAAGCGGTTAAAGCCCTCGGTGGTGTTTTTACAAGAAACTCATCTTCGTATTAAAGATCATAATAGATTGCGTTGCGCTTGGATGAATCAAGTTTTCCACTCAGATTTAAATTCCAAATCAAGTGGAGTAGCCATTTTAATTAATAAAACAGTACAATTCTCGCCCACTGATGTAATAGCTGATAAATATGGCAAATATGTAATAGTTGCTGGAACGCTAATGCAGAAAAAAGTTCTTCTGGTTAATATATATGCTCCAAACTTTGATGATGCTGAGTTCGCAAACAGATTATTGAGTAGCCTTCCGTTTTTGGATTCTCACTTATTAATTTTAGGGGGTGACTTAAATTGGGTCATAGATCCAGAGTTAGACCGGTCCAATCCCCGTAATTTAAACAAATCTTTAATGGCTCAAGAATTCACTGATTTCACGAGCCAGAGTGGTCTTATTGACCCATGGAGATCCCGAAATGCAACCAGTAAAAATGTTTCTTTCTTTTCTAAAGTGCATCACTCCTATTCCAGAATTGATTATTTTTTTATTGACCAGGCTCTCAATCCATGTGTAGTCCTCTGTGATTATTTGAGTATAATGATATCAGACCATGCTCCGTTATTATTAGATATTCAGTTAACTTCCTACAAACGTAGTCGCCCTTTGTGGCGATTCAATTCTCTTTTACTAGCAGATGAGGAATTCTGTGACTTTATTTCTAATGCAATCGATGAGTTTCTGGTGTTTAATAAGAATGACTCCACTTCTCATTCACTGTTATGGGAAACACTTAAGTCCTATCTCAGAGGACAAATAATTTACTACACATCTTGTTCTAATAAAAGACATAACTCAAGGCTCACTGAATTGGCAACAACCATTGCTAAGATTGATCAAAAGTATGCCATAAGTCCCTCACCGGAATTATTTAAAGAGCGTATGGGTGTTCAGGCAGAGATTGATTTAATTTCTACCAAAGAAGCTGAGCGCTTACTTTTGCATAGTAAAGGTTCATTTTATGAATACGGCGACAAGGCTGGTCGTTTATTGGCACATCAGCTACGGCGTCAGGTCAATTCTCGTATAATACCCAGTATTCAAAATACCCAGCAGGTAAATACGACTGACCCCACCGAAATCAATGACACTTTTAAATTATTTTATTCTTCTTTATATTCGTCAGAATTTCCCACAGACAAGAAGGAAATGGAAGAATTTCTTCAAAGCCTTTCCATTCCTACTATTGATATAGACACTGCTAGGTGCATGGATTCTTCACTAAGCCTTGTGGAAGTAATAAATTCAATAAAAGCATTACAGTCAAACAAGGCTCCTGGCCCAGATGGGTTTCCCATTGAATTTTATAAAAAGTTTATGGTAAAACTTGCACCACTATTATTGGCCATGTTTAACGAATCTTTAGAATGCAAGATTTTACCTCCAACACTGACCCAGGCTACCATAGTTTTACTTCACAAAAAGGACAAAGACCCAACTTTATGTGGTTCTTACAGACCGCTATCCTTGTTAAATGCAGATGTAAAGGTGCTAGCCAAGCTGGTTGCTACTCGTTTGGAGAAAGTCCTCCCTTTGGTTATATCTGAGGAACAAAATGGCTTTGTCAAGGGACGTCAATTATTTTATAATACGCGCACCCTCTTTAATATAATATATTCGAAGCATTTTTCTGATATACCCGAATTGGTCATTTCCCTTGATGCTGAAAAAGCATTTGACAGGGTGGAGTGGGAATACTTGTTTGTGGTTTTGAAGAAGTTCAGATTTGGTGATACTTTTGTTTCCTGGATTCGGCTCCTCTATGCATCTCCCAAAGCCAGTGTCCATACGAATGATATATATTCAGATTAGGGGTTGAATGAGTACATAATTTTTAACCTCGACATTAACATAAAAAAACTCGAACGACGCTCGAGTAGCCGATGACGTCACAGTGTCTTATGATGCAAAATAAATAAATAAATATAAATGCATAAAAACCGTCTTTACAAAAAGAAAAAAAAGACCAACAAAACATTGGGAGCATTTATTATGCTCCTATCATTTATCATACTGCAGATAAGTCACAGGAAAAACAAAACTATTAGTTATTATTATTAATATTAAAAGTGAAAGTATACCGTGCGGCGCTGAAACCGAAACTGAAAAACAAATGGGGCAACACCGCACCACAGCCTGAAGTGCTGTGCAATTTAGGTTTACTTTTAGAGATTAATGTGTTTATAGGTTTTTTTAATAGGTCTAGAGAGATTAATATGTTGCTTTTGTTTGTGAAACGAGAGAGGAAGCTGCCGTGTTATATATGTGGCCTGCAATGCAACACCGCCACCTGCTGCCAGTCACAATCTACGGTGGTCAGAGAACAGAAAATCAACAGGAAATAGCGCATTTTATAAATTAAAAACTGTTTTACCTTTTTGACAAGACTGCCTGCTCCATTTACATCCGTGCGCACAAAGGAATCCATTTTGTGGCGTCTACTAAAAGCTAAAAGCTACCTCGCGCGCTGTGAAATGTGATGTGATGACGTCACTACGGGTACTCGAGGTGGACAAAAAAGCCTCGATAGAAGTCAAAGCACTCGATCTCTCGAAAACTCGGGTATTCTGTTAATGCACTAATTCAGATTATTTTTCTCTCGGGCGTGGAACACGCCAAGGCTGCCCGTTGTCGCCTTTGCTTTTCATTTTTGCAATCGAGCCTTTATCTATTGCTTTGCGCGCTACCCCCTCATTTACAGGGATTTTTCGAAATGGAACAGAATATAAATTGTCCTTATATGCGGATGATCTGTTATTGTACGTATCCAACCCTGCCACTTCTGTCCCCACTGTATTGAATATCTTAGATAACTTCAGCTCCTTCTCAGGCTATAAATTGAATTTGGAAAAGAGTGAATGCTTTCCTATAAACACTACTGCTTGCAGTCTTCAACATTCTGACACTCCATTCAAACTCAGTCTCACTGGGTTTAAATATCTTGGTATAAATGTGACACGTTCTTTATCTGGTCTTGCGTCAGCTAATTTTCCGCCTCTTGTCACAAAAACTACATCTGATTTCCAGAGTTGGCGTAATCTTCCTCTCTCCCTTTTGGGTAGGATTAATGTTGTCAAGATGATTATTTTACCTAAATTTCTTTTCTTATTTCAGTCCATTCCTCTTTTTATGCAAAAAAACTTTTTTGATTCCTTGGATAGGCTGATCAGTGGCTTTATCTGGAATGGGAAACCTCCTTGGGTTCGTAAAACATTATTGCAAAAATGTAAACTCACTGGTGGACTCGCTTTGCCTGACTTTCAATCCTACTATTGGGTTGCTCACATACAAAAAATTAGTTATTGGTTAAAATCCTCCAGTTTACCATGGTGCAAACTGGAGGCATCTTCGTGTACCGGGTCTTCTTTATCTGCTTTAATTTTTTCTTCATTACCTATAAAACCTTCTTTATACACCAACAATCAAGTTCTTTTGAATACGTTGAAAGTTTGGTCGCAATTTAGAAGGCGCTTCAAGTTTGTTGATGCCTCACCCTCATGCCCCTTGACAAATAACCATTTGTTTCCTCCGTCACTTTCTGACTCAACATTTTCAGTTTGGTATGATAGGGGTTTAAAACAAATAAAAAACCTATATACAGCAGGTATATTTGATAGCTTTGCAAATTTATCTGCCAAATACAGTTTACCTGGTACAGATTTGTTTAGATACTTTCAAATTTGGAATTTTGCCTCTAAATGATTTCCAAATGTTCCTTCTGTTCCCCCTGAACAGCCTTGGGAAAAGATGGTCTCATATAATCCACTACAGAAAGATATGATTTCAAAGATTTATAGTATTATCTTAAATCTAAGGGTTGACTCCAATGTCAAAATTAGAGATGCATGGGTTGAAGAGTTGGGAATCCAGCTGACCGAAGATCTTTGGGATGACGCCATTGACAGAATTCGATCTTCCTCATCTTGTGCTCGTCTTAGATTGATTCAATTTAAAGTTGTACATAGGGTACATTTCTCTAAATCTAGGCTCTCTCAGATCTATCTAGATGTTGTGGACATATGTGATAGATGCAGGGGTACCCCTTGCAATCTTGGCCACATGTTCTTTCTTTGTTCCAAATTACATAATTTCTGGTCTGACTACTTCTCAATTACATCTTCTATTCTGAAAGTGAATTTGCAACCTTGTCCACTTGTTGCCATATTTGGTATCCCCAGCCCTACGTTAGGGTTAACTTCTGCTCAAAGGGAAATTATTGCTTTTACATCTTTATTGGCTAGACGTACTTTACTTTTACACTGGAAGTCAGATAAATGTCCCTCAACACCCTCAACAGCAGCTGGGTGAAAGACGTGTTGTTCTTTTTAAAGCTCGAAAAAATCAAATACACCCTAAGAGGGTCCACACAAAAGTTTTACCAAAAATGGCAATGTTTTCTTTCCTATTGTTCAAACTTGAAAGTTCTGCCCAACTGAAGGTGCCCGTCGTTGAGTTTTGATTTGAATATCAATATTAGTAGCCATTTCTGTAGTATGGTATATTTATTTATCCTCTTCTTTATCAGGTTGACTTCGAGTTGAGATTGGGTGGTGGGGAGGGGTTGTCGTTTTTATTTATTTATTATTATTGTTATTTTTTTATTATTTTTTTATTATTATTATTATTATTATTTTATGTTTATTTTTTCTCTTTCCTTTTCTTAGTTATAATGTTTCATTTTCCTGTTTGATTGAGTGATAATATAAAAAGAGGGTTGGAACTGTAATTTTCATCTTTGTGCAATGTTTTGTCAGTATTGTACTCATGATATTGACATGTGTCCATAGTGAGATCAACCCTAATAAAAATAATATTAAAAAAAAAGAAAGAGAGAAAACACAAATGGGTCAGTAACAGGTTTCAAGATATACAACAGTGGTAAAAAGTGAAGTACTGTAGTCAAAAACACGTTTTTACTTTCTACATCATACCACTCCTATAATTCAAATATGTTTATTTAGACACCAAAGACAGAACAGTTTACCCATCTGGTCACATGAAGGGTCAAACTGTAGGAGTCCTGCCTTCCCCTCCAGCAACCTCAAGCAGCAGCTAATCAGCTGATTAGCTACACCTGCACCTGCCTCCTAGACCTTCACCTCCTGCTCTACTTAAACCACAACCAGACGTTCAGCCAACGCTCGAACATTGATTACCTTGGGTAATGTTGTGACAGCCACAGATTCTTAGTTACTGACTCATCTGTACTAACCTGTTTGCCTTTTGCCCGTTTGTTCAGCTCCTGTTCTGTCCTGCTTGCCCGCCCGTCTCCAAGGCTGCGTCTGGTTGCCAATCCTGCACACCGAATCCATAACTAAGGACTCATTCAGGACATCTTCATCTCCCTTCATTCAAACTGTACTCACCCACTGGACCCCTGTCATCTCTGGATTTCGCCCTCAGTGAATTCATTATCCAACGTCGCCTGCAAACATTCAACAGTAAGGACAAATACAACTTTAGTCACAATTATCAAAGAACCATCTGGATCACAGGATATTCACCGCCTCTCCTCTTCTCTCCCCACAGCCTACTCCAGTTCCAGCACTTGTAAATAAAATATCAGTTTGTACTTGCTTGTCCTCGTGTTCTTTGGTCTGCCATTTGGGGTCAAAATATCTGTCATCATGTTAGAATGTTTGAGCCCACCAGACCCTCAAGGCCAGACCAAAGACAGTCAGAGGGACCAAGCAATATTCGCTCTACAGACCCGGAGTGAACGTAACGAGCAAACTCTAACTAAACTTCTCACCCAACAGAGTGAACTTGGTAGCATGATACATGCTGTTGGACAACAAGTCGCCGCCATGACTACCAAAGGCCCCGAACCACTCCGTCCACCCGAACCAACTCCAGTTTCAGTTCCAGCATCAACATACAGACATGAACCTGATGTCAGACCTACCTAACTCTTTGGTGGAGACTCCAAGCTGGTGGGTGGTTTCCTCCTCCAATGTGAGCTCTCGTTCAACAGAGCACCCATCAGGTATGGCTCAGACTCGTCCCGCATCTCCTATATTGTCTCTGCCCTGAAAGGCGACGCTCTACATTGGGCCACTGCTCATCTCCACGCACGTTCTTTGTCCTCCCTGTCCTTCACAAACTTTATAAAAGACTTTAAACTAGCCTTCGATCACTCCTTGTTGCAAGAGGAAGTGCAACAAAGATTATTCACAATCAGACAGGGTTCAAGATCTGTCGCCGAGTTCTCCATCCGTTTCCGGGTGATCGCGGAAGAGTCAGGCTGGGGAGAGATCGCACTAAAAAGCGCTTTCCGAAACGTGCTTAATGACAACATTAAGGACCAAATCGCCATACAAGAGCCTCCCCAGGATTCAGAAGATCTAATCTGTCTCGCAATTAGAATCGACACTCGAAACAGAGAACGTAAATTGGAAAGGGACTACAAATCCTGGAACCGCCCCTCACCCGGAAGTAGTTCCCCGACACCAGTCTTCCCCGAACCAGAGCCTATGCAGGTGGGTCGGGCAAAACTGTCCCCTGAGGAAAGACAACGTAGATTATCTGCAAATGAGTATCTACAGCAAACCCTCGACCTACGTCATTTCATGTGTATAGCACTTTGTTGCAGCTGTGGTTGTTTCAAATGGCTTTATAAATAAAGTATAATTATTAATATTACGTTTTTATTACAATTTGATCGTATTTACGCAACTTCCGGTCGTTTCCTGTCGCCATTGCGGTCAATGGAGCTCCGCCATAGATGCTGTCACCTGGCTCTAGAGGACTGTGTGTCCGATCAGGGTTGCCTCATACGGATAAATTTGCTGGAAACACTCGGTCAACTCTGTGGACGTCTCAGGCCCGGAGAAGCAGCCGGCGATCGCGGGGGCGATCGCTCCCACAACGCCGCCCGACATGCTAACGACAGTAGCTAACAGAGCAGCTAACACAGGCGAAGACACTGAGCCGACATGCCGCGGAGGGGCCATCTGCGGCCGGGAGCTCGCCGCAAATGTCCGCCTGGCAGTCGGGGGACACCGAGCTAACGCGGAGATACAAAGCCGACAGCCTTTTTGAATGAACTGACATGCTAACGACAGCAGCTAACAGAGCAGCTAACACAGGCGAAGACACCGAGCCGACATGCCGCGGAGGGGCCATCTGCGGCCGGGAGCTCGCCGCAAATGTCCGCCTGGCAGTCGGGGGACACCGAGCTAACGCGGAGATACAAAGCCGACAGCCTTTTTGAATGAACTGACATGCTAACCATTGCTGCTAATGGCGGGGCCTAACCGTAGCTAACGCCGAGCTTGTTTTGGATGGAGGACATCGCGGAGAAACGGCTTTCAGTAAGTTTTTTTTTTCTGGCTCCAAATGTATGAAGTTAAGAAGCTAACAGTCATTCTTTTAAACAGTTTTGACCACGTGTGTGCGTGTGGAGCGTAAGGAAGCTGGGGGAGCTCGGACGGCTGATGCTAAAAGACGAAGGCAGGCTTTGACCAGCTCAAAGTAAGACATTATATTTTTTATTTATTGTACAGTACTGTATGCATTTACTGTACAGTTCTGTGCATGTTTATGGCCTAGTATGTCTGCTTGTTCAGTCTCATGCCATTAAATATGTGTGCGGCACTCCGTTAGCGGTATAGCCGCGACCTATGTCAGAAACGTGGACCTACGACAGGCAGGTGTTTTTGGTCCGCGAGGTACGACAACACAACATCGACCTAAGTCACACCCGTAGGTCCCAATCCCTGACGTAACTCGAGGGCTTCCTGTATATTGTAAATGGTAAATGGAGCTTATTTATATATTGTGGAAAAAGTGGCCACTTTGTGAAAAACTGTCAGCTCCGTTTAAAAGGCCAGAACCACCAATAAATCAGGAGATATTGGTGGATAATTTAACTTCAACTCCTGAGAAAAATTTCTGTCTCCCTGCTACTGTTTATTTTGAAAATGATTATTTTTCCACTCAGGCTTTAATTGACTCTGGTGCAGAACAGAATTTGATTTCCTTGGCTATTGTGAAGTTTCTTAACCTACCCATGCTTCCTTTAAACAGCTCTGTCAGTGTCAGAGGCCTCACTGGACAGACCATCACCTCCATCTCCCACTGGACTCAAAACATTCACCTGTTGCTGTCAGGTAACCATCATGAGAGATGTGATTTTTTTCATTTTTGATTCCCCTA